>CAJNOL010001310.1:46764-69667 GCA_905250125.1 Rotaria sordida | reverse complement strand
ATGATTACTGGTGCTGCCTGGCTACGAACGGGTGATTTGGGAACGATGGATCAGGATGGGTATTTGTACTTTGTTGGTCGAAAAAAAGAGATGTTTCTTCACAATGGAATGAAGATTTATCCTGGTGAGATCGAACAAGTTATTGGAGAACATGCAAGTATCACTGAAGTTTATATTTTTCCGATTCCTGACCCACGTGTTGACGAGACTATATGCGCATGGGTGAAACTCAAGCCAAATATGAAATGTGAAGTGGATGAGCTCAAAACATTTCTTAGCGATAAATTGCCTATTTACAAAATACCAGAACATATAAGGTTCGTCGATGAGTTCATTCGAAATGCGACTGGCAAGGTGCAAAAGTTCAAACTCGCCGAAGCTATGATCAAAGAGATGAACAAATGAAGATAGATTGTAGACTTGCTGTGTAATTCGAATATTTGCATTGTAGATTAAGCTTCTTGATGTTGAAAAAATATAAGATACATAATAAACACTATTCAAGTGAAACTTGAGGGTGTGGGGTGTGGGTATGTCTATATGATTCACACTCATATCCACCCACACTCTCGTATTATATTAGAGCTTAGTGCTTTTATTAATGCAGAGCCCTGATGAGTGTTGCAATATTTTAATAAAAAACACGAAACGCATCGGCAAAAGTAACTCTGCATTTCTTATAAACAACTTCTAATTCAAGCACATCTATTAAATACTTAATTTTCGACAGAGAAAATCGGTTGCTGAAAAGCAAAAGTTGAGAGTAGAAGATTGATTTGTATTTTCTTCAAGATAGATAGGTCAGTCAGTTTTTCAATTGACGTAAATGATGAACATAGATTTGAATTCGGGGATGATCATTAGGTAATTCCTTGTTCGCAGTAGAAATCGCTAACTCAAGGTAATGAATTGCTCGATAGAAGTCTAGTTGATGTGTGTAAGATAAGCCCATTGCATGATAAATCTCAGCGATGAATAAATAATCTTGGTGTTGTTTTAAAGCAAAATCAAGTGCTTTTTGCAAATTCTTCAGCGACATTGCCCAATCTTCTTGTCGATAATATACTCGACTAATACCAAAATAACTCGCTATTATTATATTTTCGAGTTGTTCTGGAAAATATTGATCTGAGGTTTGATATCTATTGAAAATGTCAATCGCCTCATTAAAATATTTTATAGCCATGGGAAAATTTTCTTTGCTCGAGTACAGTGCTCCAATATTATTGAGTAATTGAAGACGGTTTATAATATCATCTGATGCAACCTGTTGAAGTTGTTGATAACAATTTGCTATAAGATCATCTTGTTGATCAGAATTATCCGGCGCACAAGAGATTGTTCCATCTGCTTGTCGAAATCCTAAGCCCTCGCCATATTGACTATTTTTTAACAAATCAATTTGGAGCTGAAAACTTTCGAATGCTAGCTTATCCTTCGGTAGAATGGCAACGCGAGCAACTTCAATCGCTTTTTCCATAAATTTCAAAGCATTGATCATATCCTTTTCGTTTTTATATATTTTTGCCAATAATAAATATGTATTAGCAAACGTTTCATGATTTTCTGGAAGTTTTTTTAACTGATTTTGTAATGCTTTTTGTGTGATTCGTAATGCTTTATTGCTATTGCCTAAAGCAAATTGCATCATTCCAAGGTTAAGTTGTAATTTAGATATATCAACATGATTTTCGCCCGCTTGTGATTGTAAAAGTATTTTTAAAGCCGTTTCTAAATGATCCACAGCTCTCGGTAGATCATTCATTTCTTTGTAGACTGCACTTATATTATTATGTGTTATGGCTAATGATTCATGATTGTTCCCAAACTTTTGAGTATCAATCTCCAGTGCTTTTTCTAATACTTCCAATGCTTTCTTCAGTTCTTTTTTCCGCAGATAGACATTTCCCAAATTAATATAAATTGCAGCAAGATCTGTATGTGTAGACACAGTACCTTTCAGACGAATATCTAATGCATGATGTAAATATTTCAAAGCATTTTCATCATCACCTAATTGTACATATATTTCACCGATATTATTATACATAGTTGCCATTACAGGATTATACTGATTTGTTTTTAAGATTTGTTCTTCAATGTGTAATGTTTTTTGAAAATATTCTAGAGCTAATTGTTTCTCTCCCTTGTTTCGATATACGAGAGCCATTTGATTGTAGGTATATGAAAGTGATTCAGGTGACTTTTGAATATCTGTGGCCATGGTGAGATATTTCATCGCTAAATCAAGATTACCCAGTTGTTGATGAGCTGCACCGAGCTGAGTATATACATGGCCGATATATTCTCGTTGGTCATAAATATCTGGTGCTGTAAAGTATTTTAAAGCTTTCTCATCATATTGAATTGCAGTTTGATAATCTCCTTTATCAAGGGCAATCATTGCCAAATCTGAGTAAATATGACCCATATTATGATGATCTTCGGGAATATATTCAAGTAACATGCGAAAATAACGTTCTGCTCTTTCGTAATCGCCCATAGCTCTGAGAACTAAACCTAGACTACGTAAATTCCCTTTATCGCAATATTGTTGCTCTAAATCATTTCGAAGTTCATTCATTTCACTGTCATCTTCGACTAATTCTAGTTGAACATACCAATATCCGTTGACGGGTCGTCGATTTTCAATATATTTGATACGAAACATAGATCCGACCGAAAATACTACTTCATCTTCATCAGAAAATTGACTCAATTCATTGATTGAAGCAAATGGTCTCTTGATCATTGAACGAGTAGTATCCACTTCAATTTCAAATAGCACGGATAACATCTTAGTATCTTCACCTAAGCCAGAATACATTTCTGCGACATCACGAGTTGTAGTTGTAGAAAAGAACGTATTCACTGACATTAAATGCCCAATATTATTCTTGATACTATTAAATTCTAAACTGGTCATCACTTGTCCACGAAACACCGTACGTGGAAGCTTATCAGGAAATTGTTCAGAATGTAATTTTTGTAAATGTTTGTACATATCGGCTAAGAAAAATCGAAAGATAAATAATAAATCAATATTCTCGGTTCGAAAAGCTCGATTAAATAAACGATATAGAAAAGAATCATTTGTATAAAATTTTAAAGCTTCACTAGATTTATAATTTTTCTCGAAATTAATCAAATCCTTTTCTGCTTTGGCACGATCTTTCTTTATTTCTGCATCGATCATGTTTTCATCGATCTTTTCATCATTATCATTATTGCCAGGAATTCCAAAATGTTTTCGACATTCATCCAACATTTCATCTTTAGCGTAATCATTATGTGGAATTTGAATAAGAATATCAATTAATAATTGAAGCCATAAAAATTTCACATTATTTTTATTTAAATCTCGAACTGTTTTCTCATTTTTATCTCGATGAAAGACGCTTAACGGCATTTCGGAATAATTTAAATGATGTTTGTATTCTTTTGATAATTCTTCAGCCAAACAGGGAATATCCGAATGTATTCCATGGAGTTTTGGATAGGAAAACTGTGATCTTCTAGTTAAATCTGCTTCAGTTTGGACTATATAAATAGCAATTACTTGGGAGTACTCGGCGACCTTTTCTACAACCATTTGATTATTTGAATGGGACGAAATGAAAAAAAATTTTGTATCAGTAGAGGATTTAATCACATCAATAGATTGATCGAGACTGTAAAATATTTTTAGCGGAATATTTATATTGGATATAGGTGATGTATCAATTGTTGTAAGATTTTCTTTGTCTACTAGCCAGATAATCCGATATGTGTCGAGATTAATTGGTTCTTGGATTAAAAGTTTGGTTTTTCGTTTAATCGGCTTGACTACATTCATTGGCATTAAATCTTGTCGAAATATATCAATATCTTTTAGTAATTGCTCATCGGCATTTGGTGAATCTTCTTGAACAATAGCTCGAAGTTTCGGATATCGTATTGTTGTGTAGGATATTCTCTCTGGTGATCGAGAATAAATATAAAAATAAACAATCTGTGGTAAATGATGAATTAATTCGATTAGATAACTGAAATGATCAGTCAATGTCAAGAAAACTTTTCGCCATTCATACGATGTAATGAAATCTATACATTGATCGGCATCATGAAATATCCTATAATTTTTTTCCAATATGATCACATCAATATCGTTTTTTTTCCATATTTTACAAAGTTGCATATTTTCTCCTATATCATATCGTTCGTCTAGATGGATTTCAATGAAATCTTCATTACCATATTCTGTCTCCGGAATCGCATCCGTTGGTACAGGAGCGATTGTCCATGATGTCATCTTGAGAACTATATGAAAAATTCAAATATTGCCAGATAGAAATGACTTGGACGAAACTTATGGTTGTTGTTCGGTGCAAGCTTTTTTTTTTAATTGATATATATATATAGTGACTGTTGAAAAAACAATGCACTGGAGAGAAGAACAAATAAATTCAATGTTGTATTTATTATTGTTTCTTAAAAGAAGCTTTAAAAAAAATGATGAATATGCGCATTTTTATTTGAAAGAAAAATGAAACAGTATTTTTTTAGAGATATTCAAGGGCATTTCTTCAGTGATGTTTAATTCTGATCATTGACATCTATGCCACGATTTTTGAAAAAATCAACAAATAGGATGGACATTTTGATCATACAAATGTTTGTCTACTTGAAAAACTGAACATGTCCATTGAACAACGATAATTGTTTGTTGAGAGTTATTCCGAAGTCGATCGGATTGTCTAAAATGGTTCAATGAAACCAAGGGAAGACTTCGTGTTATCGAAATATGTTCTAAATGATCGTCTACGAATCAGTGTCACTTCGTCTGATCTTATTGAGGATCGAACTTCGAAAGTTTTCTCTTGAATCGACACTCGTTTTACAATCGATTGGAACAATTATGAACGAAAGTCTTCCTCAAACACGCGAACAATAAGATGAAGAATTGATTGATTGAAGAAAGAATGATAGACAATCTCGTTCGTTCGACGAATGAGTATGGAAAAGAAGAGAGAAAAGTCTCGATGCTATCATTCATCAATATTGACTTGGATAAACGTGTCTCACTCATAGTCAATCTTCGAAATAAAAGACGACAATATCAAAGAGATTGTGTTCTCGTCAATCAGTCAATGACTTTCAGAAATACTTTTCGACGACAGCTTTGATTTTTGCTTCGCTGAGAAGAGAAACAAATATTAGTTGAGTATCAAGCGTTCAAAGTGTTTTCACATGTGTTGATGTATTTGCTATATCATAAAAAAGACATACCACATGTAATAGTCAGAGTTTGATTTATTTTAGGGTGTCTGTTAATAGAATGAATGGCATAGGCACTGTGAAAAAGTGTTTTTATTAGTAGTCGTAGAAGAACTGATTTGTTTATTTTGACTTACTCGTCCACCTTTCTTTCACAATGCATTGAAACAGAAATGAAAAAAAAATGTACAATAAAGAGAGACTTTCAAGCTGTTTTACTTTGTTTATACTTCTTACTGTCTCCTTTTTTTGTCCTGACTGATTTCTCTGTCTTTTTTCAAGACCTCGGTAATTTTTTTCTCAAAAAGAAATCCTAGAAAAAAAACCAGCAAAGAAGCGTACAAATAAGCTCTTCATTGTCCGTAAGATTTAATGATCATCGTATCGACTTTTTCCAATTTATCCAAATATGGAATTATTGATCATTGAATAACATCATATATTTTCCTTTTTTTCGAATTAGTAATCGTGAAAAATGTCGTTCGATTCTATTCCGAAATCATTCTCGAGCACATCTCATAGTGTGGTTTCAAAAGATGATATGTCAACCTCTGACAGTTACACTTTTGCTCCAAATGGTGTAATTCTGGCATACCCAGAAACTTATGATGGATCAACGAGCCATCAAAATTCAGACAGTGTTATCAACCCTATGAGACGATTTTCTTTCGATTTACTCGTGAAAAAATTGTTTTAACTTTGTAAATTTCTAGTCGAGAGCAACATTTTTAAATGTCTGGTTTTTATTTCTGTATCCAATTGAACAACTCAATCACTAACATGCATTATATGTGCATCTTCTAACCTGTATAAAGTCTTTGTTAAACAGACGTGCAATTTTATTATGAACAAGCTTTCACTAACCGAAAAACATGGGGGTAACAAGTGTCAGAAGTACTTTTGTCAGAAAAAACGCGTATGTAACAGATGTCTTTCTCTAAACGTGCCGAAGAGAGGCATAGGACCGTGTGGGTATGGGTTCTAATCCTCCCCTTGCTCACACCCACACCCACACCCCACACCAATGTGAAAGTTCAAGCAAAACAGCTCGGTTAAAGTATACCCATGTTCAAAAAGTTCCCGGACTGTTTTTATTTCAAAAAACAAAATGAACTACACTCATAAGTTTATGTTTTGAGTGTGAGGTGTGAGCGAGTGGGTGGAAGTGGATGACCTTGAAGGCAATGAGTACACTTGCATCCTTGAGGTCTGCATAGGTCAAGCACAAGAAAACTAAAGCTCGATTCTGGGTGCATTTTGGATTCTTCACCTATTCTATCCACTTGTTGGCCCACTGAATCCGACGCATCTTTTTCTGAGATAATACTTAGGGTTATCCAAAAGTAGTGATGGAGGTTCTTTTTTTCTTATAGAAAGCTAGAAAAAATTTTCTTTTTTTATGAATAGATAGAGCGTCTTTCGCTCTATCTTTCTATGCTATTTGATTACCATTAAACTAGTATCATAATAATAAAATTTCGATAAAAACTATTTTTGTTGAAAACTAGCTAGTAACATTTAGATCATAATGAGTGTGGCATAAAAAATGGGACACTTTTACATTTCATTCTATTATCACTCAATACGTTGTATTACAAAAAACAAAATATACCAGAAGATGCAGCGTGAAAAACTCTACAATTTATAAAGTACTGCTTATTTCATAGTTGTACCTTTTGTTTTAAAAATGAACAAAACTCTGAGTTACCAAGTTTCGACATGATGAAAACGAGACTCTTTTTGGTAAAAAAAATGAATTTGTTTTTTTTTGTCTTATCATTGTATCATTGCTCTTTGTAAATTGTAGAGCTCTTCACGCTGCATCTTGCAGTGTGTTTTGCTTTTTAAAATAAAACATATCAAGTAATAAAAAAATGAAATAGGAAAAACGAAATTCATCTTTTATCAAAAAAAAAATCTCGTTTTCGCAAACAGTGTTTCTAATGGAATTCTAAAACAAAATGTACAGTACACGCTGTTTTGGATAAGCAAAGTGTACAGCAAAATGTACACAGTCATTTACATTACGGAAGTGAAGCGAAAGAGCAAAAAAAAAGAAAAAGTTCTAGTATAAACTAAGACATTATAAAATTGTCCAGAAAAGTGTACACGCTACTTTTTTAAGCAAAGTGTACAGCAGTGTGTATTTTCATAGCTGCAGATGTTTGTACATTTTGCTTCTGTAGTGTACACTTGCCATTAGAAACACTGTTCGCAAAGTCGAAATTTGGTAGCTCAGAGTTTTGTTCATTTTTAAAACAAAAAGTACAACTATAAAATAAGCGGTACCTTATAAATTGTAGAGCTTTTCACGCTACATCTTTTGGTATATTTTGTTTTTTCAATAGAACATATTATGTGATAATAAAGTGGAATGCAAAAATACCACATCCATGATGATCTAAATGCTACCAGCTGGTTTTCAACAAAAATAGTTCCTATCGAAATTTTATTATTATGATACTAGTTTAATGGTGATCAAATAGCATAGAAAGATAGAGTGAAAGACGCTCTATTTATTCATAAAAAAAGAAAATTTTTTCTAGCTTTCTATAAGAAAAAAAAGAATCTTCGTCACTACTTTTGGATAACCCTAAGTAGCACAGCAGGAAGAACGAAGATGATAATTTTCGAACCCGTCGTAGAGAAAAAGTGAAGGCTATTTCGTTGTAGATGATAGTGATTAATGTTGAAGAAACTAAGCTGATAATCATGCTGAGGAAGAGAAGTGATCACCAATCTTAGAAAGCGGCATAGACGAACTCTGGATTGGGTATGGAGAAAGTTGATATGAATACACTGAATACTCTCTGAATTTCTTTTAAAAGCAGTACATCAGATAAAATGTATCACATTTTCAAAACTCTGTGTAAAAGATAAGTTTCAAGTAACACTTACCAATAGTATTCTTGTTGTTACGAGTGACACAAATACAGACTGTTATTTTAAGTGAATTTTCTTCGTTTGTTTTAAGTAAAAAATACAACAATGCCAGAAGTCTTTTTATATTCTTCCTCTGACGTTTTCTCAACTTTATTTGATTGACTGGAAAAGGAATTTCTTTTACCCATCGTTTCCGAGAGGAATGAAACCGGTCGATAAATAAAATATAATCGCTTTTCATGGAAGGGTGGGGTGTGGGTGGGTGTGGGGTGTGGGTGTGGGTGTGGGTGGGTGTGAGTGTGGGTGTGGGTGGAGTGTGGCTGTGGGTGAAGAGAAGATCCACACCCACACCCACACCCTTTATAACAGTATTTTTTTTTAAATAATAATACATTATTCTTTGATAGTTTCTTCTTTTTGTACTAAACTATCAAATTTTATTGCGAAGAAAATAGATATATCACAAATGAATCGGTTCAATATAAATAAAAAATGAATTTGAAAAAAAAATCCACGTTAGTATCAATCATAAAAAATAGTACTTTGAAGATTTTATAATTTCGATTGTTCTTCGACATTAATTGGTTTCGTTATTTTATCAATGGGTTGATAAAGTGACTGAATAATATGTTGAAAATGATGTCGAACTGCTGTTCGTCGAGTTTTTAATGTTGATGTAACAAAATGATTTTCTTTTGAAAATGCTTCTGGATGAAGATAAATATTACTAATTGTTTCATAATATTTAAATTTATATTCTTTAGCTAATCGTTTTAAATCAGCTAAAATAATTTCTTTAAGTTTTTCATCTTTACATAAATCTTCAAATGATAGATTTGGATTTGTTGTTTGAAATTGACTTCGTACATATTTTTGATCAGGTATAGTAATTGCTATAACAGTTGATTCTGTTGATATTCCATCAACAAATATTTGAGCTACCCATCGAGAACGAATATAAACATCTTCAAGACGTTCAGGTGCGATATATTCACCTTGATTTAATTTAAATATATGTTTTGTACGATCAATAATTCGTAATGCACCATTACTTGTCCATTCACCAACATCACCAGTATGAAGCCAACCACCTTCATCAATAGTTTGACGAGTTTTCTCTTCATCACCATAATAACCTAGAAAAAAAATCAATTGATTCGATTTTCAAATATATTAAATTGACCTTTAAAAATAGTTGGGCCTCGCATACATATTTCTCCTTGATTATTATTACTTCGATAATTTGTACCAGGTATATCAATAAGTTTTATTTCAACTGCAGCACCAGGTGAACCAACAGTACCACATGAGATATCACCAATATGTGTACTTGTACCTGCAGCTGTCGATTCAGTTTGACCATATCCTTCGATAATAGGTATATCAAGTGCAATACGAAAAAAATGTAGCACTTCAGGTGTAATTGGTGCTGAACCAGTTCCCATCGAAATAGCTTGTCCACCAAATAAATTTTTTACTTTTCGAAAAATAAAACGTGAAAATAATGTTGGTTGATCATAATATAATGCACATGAAATAAGAAAACATTTTATTTTACTTTTTCCTACTTCAGTCATTATTGTATCATAAATTTTATTTAAAACTCTTGGTACCATAGCAATACCTGTTGGTCTTACAATTGAATAATATTCAAAAAGTTTTTCGGGTATTGGACAAAAAACAACTTGTGTACCATGAAGGAAACTACGGAGCAGATTTAAACGTTCATATATATGTACCATTGGTAAAAATGAACAATGTCGAGTAACAGATGGAATTGCTATATTAGCACGTTGTCGACGTTCAATACTACCTTTTACTGTTGCCAAAAAATTTGTATGAGATAACATTGCAATTTTAGGTTCACCTTAAAAGTAAATATTATTAAATGTTTTTGAGAATTATTTTTTTTTCTCTCTCGAAACCTGTTGTTCCACTTGTTAGAATAAATGTAGCAATACTCTCTGGATCAATCTTAGGTCGTGGACGAACATCTGATTGTTGCATAGTTTTTAAAATTGTTGGAATGTTCTTTATTTTTTCATTCGATTTACTTGATACATCATCCATAACAAGAATTTCTTTTATATAATTCTTTTCCAATAATTGATTTTTAAATGAGTCAATACGATCTAAGTTATCAACAACAAATACTTCAGCTTGTGTCTTATCTAGGATCGATAGAATAGTTGATGAATCATATGTTGTATAAAGACCAACAACAATAAATCCATACATATAACATGCATGTTCAACAAATACATATTCTGGTCGATTGACTGAAATAATAGCTACTTTTGATTGTGTTGGAGTTAGTTTAGCGTCTGTCCCTAAATGTGAACCGATCAGACGTATACGTTCTAATGCCATGGAATAGGATATCCAATTAAGTGGTTCTGTTTTATTTGCTGGATCAAGAAAAGCTACACATGGTCCGTTGTTAGAAGCAGAATAACCATAATAGAAAATATCACCTAATGTTTGTACAGTAGGAGAAATTATTTTATAAAACGAAAAAATATCAATATCTTTATAAAAAGTACAACGACGAATATGTTCGACGGAATCGATTTCAACTGTTTGATTTTTCAGATCAATTCCATCATCATATTTTCGTTGTAGACGTGATTTATATGCGTATGCACCGACAACAGCTCCAGCAGCTAATGCAGCGTAAGCACCATTTGATTTGGAAAATGATGGAAGCATTTTTTCTGAAAGAAAAAGAATTTTACAAATAAAGTCGGATGCTTGAATATCCTTCTTTCTTTTTCCTTAAAAGAAAAAAACAATGTCTAACAAAAAACTGAATAATAATCAGAAATAAAGTTTTATATAATGGATAACCAATAATTAATTCAGTATGATCATTAACAAATTATTGATTATTATCAAGTTTTAATAAAACATAATTTTTATAGAAAATGTTAAAATAAAAAACTTGTTTCTAATAACAGTTGATAAACATAGTCGATTTACTGGTGCTAAAAAGTGGCAAAGAATTGAAATTTTATTTTTGTGTTCTTCTTAATTAACAATGATAAATCAGATGCATTTAAATATGTCTATAACAAGCATTCCATCCAATAATGTGGCTTTAATTAGACTGTCTACAGAAAAGAATTCGTAAATACAGCTCTTAAAATAGAGATAACAATGTTTTGTTTTGTTAATATCTTCTAACGCTGTTTATCAACTCCGTCATTTTTATTTTCTATCCTTCAAAAGTCTTTACATGTTCTTCTACAGCTTTCTTATTCTTTTAAATTATATTCACTATGAATCAGCATACTTTGGACAAATAAGAATCGTATCTTCACCAATACTTCGTGGAGCTGTTTTACATATAGATGACAAAACACAAGTTTTGTAATTGCGTCTAAATAATCTTAAAAAAAACAAAACTAATAAAATAGTAGATTTCTACCACTCATCTTAGAAATAGTTTTTTGTGCAATTATTGAAGTAGACATCTTCTATTTTATCTAAAGATAATCATTCTGGAATCTATGTTGAACATTATGAACAATAGCTGCTCCTTGTAATAGCTAATACAAAATAAAATAAAATTTTAGTTTTATAAAAAAACAAAAATTAATTACTGATTGACTTTTAGATGGTCATAGGAAGTGAGCCAAACATATCAACCAAAGAAATCTTGCTCACTTCATATAGACCGAACGAACCAACCAAATTCGAGTCCTCTTTTTACCACAATATGTCTATTTTTTTCTTTTCTTATTTTTCAATGAGCCATTGACAATGACAGCTGCAACATATAACTTCTTGCATTTGCTTTTGTTTTCATTAATCTTTTGATCGAACTTCTGAATCTCTACTTCATAAGTACAGAATTA
The DNA here is from genome assembly GCA_905250125.1 of Rotaria sordida. NCBI lineage: Eukaryota > Metazoa > Rotifera > Eurotatoria > Philodinida > Philodinidae > Rotaria > Rotaria sordida. The sequence goes on along the minus strand of CAJNOL010001310.1, from coordinate 57,671 downwards.
ATTTTATTTTCATAAAACTTAGATAATCTATATGAAATTCACAATAGCTCTGTTAAATATTCGTAAGATCAAAAGTGCTAAGGATAATAGTCAATTGCATTGTTATCATCAACGAATTCAAAATAGAGTTGCAACTGTGATGCTTGAGACGAATCGGGTGAATCTTTAACAATTAATTTAGTTGCGTAGATGCACCGTTTTAATATTGATCGAGTCAATAAAGATTTATGCGATGATCGAGTAACTTTTAAAAAAGGATTTGGCACCAAATTATGAATGACATTTGAACGTCGACTGGAAGAATGTGTGAAAGAAATTGCAGAAGATATCGATTCTGCATTAGTGACCGTTGAATATAGTGTTTCATTTATTCTTGCGCGTATATATTCAAAACAATCAAAATTTAAAGCAAGTAGCAACTGACTTTTTTCGTAATATTATAGCATCGAATGAAAATAAACCAATAAAGATCTTGATTTTAAAACCAATGCAGTCTGTGTAATATAGTTTCAATTTGGAAGATATTGTTTTATTTCCATAGGCTCACTCAACAAATGATTTCATCTATACCACCACTTCCATTAATTGAAAGTAAAAGAATTGCTACTTGTTTAACCACAAGCCAATATAGTAATATACATATTTTGACTTCCGATAAAAATTTCACTACATCGTCATCCTTGCGGATGCTGACGTTGTACTTTGGGTGTGGGTGTGGGTATTTCCATCATTGTCACCTACACCCACACCCACACCCACACCCACAGAGGTATGTTCAGATTTCCAAAAAAGGAAATTACGGAAATTTCTGTAATTTTCAAGAACACGTAAACTCACAAAAAAGTATTTTTGAAAATTTGTGACGTCAAAGAAATTTCGGAAATTTCAGAAACTACGGAAACTTCTGAAAGTGAAAGTTATGGAAATTTTAGAAATTTCGGAAATTACCGAAATTTTTCGAAGTTATGAAGCTTTTGAAAGCATCACTTTGAAAATTTCCGAAATTTCCGTAATTTCCTTTTTTGGAAGTCTGAACACTGCTGAAACTTTCGCTAAAGACTAATAAATAAAGAAATGTGAAGTATTTGCTTTCTTATTTTAGAAATGAAAATCAATCACATAATGTAGACTGGTTAATAGTAGAGATATGAATAATGCCTCTATCGCAATCTGCTGTCATTTATACCCTTTTTTTTTGTCTTGCTTACCAGATCAACATGCTCAAGTCTTTTTCTTATCACTATTTCAAGCAAAGAGCATTCATACAAGTCACTTAACAAAAATATCACACTGATTGTTCGCAACCATCATTGCTTTTCTTCTACAATAACTCTCTTTAGGCTACTGTATTCATAGAAACATACTTTTCATTATTACAGCCTATGCAACCAATCTTTGTTCGACAAGAATGACAAACAAAAAAGACCTATAGTCGCATAGTTTCCTTTCAGAATGTGTAGCGATTTTTTTTTTCTTAGAGTCGATCACTAATGCGCAAATAGGTGAACTACAAAAGCAACATTTTTCTTCCAAGTGTTTACTCGAGCGAAAGCGAGCGATGGAGAAAAATATTCATCGATGATTTGATTATAAAGTAAAAATAGCGCAACTTTATCGTGGAAAATGACGATGTTTGATTTGTCGACTAGCTTTTGTTCTACTCTCGGAAAAGATTCCGGGAAAAGGATTGTTTTTCCAGCCCACCGAATGTAATCTAGACATGAAAAGCATCAGAAAAAAAAGTATAAGAATATCTTGCATCATTGCAGTTTTTTTTACTGCGAAAAAAAGAAGAAAATTCGTTTCAATCAACAGTGTGTAAAGGTGCCACCTGTAACAACAAGATTATCATTGGTAAGTATTGCTTGAAACTTATCGTTATACAGCGCTGTGAAAATATGACTTATTTTATCTGATCTGCTGTTTTCAAAAGAAATTTAGGTAGTGTATAGTGTATTCATATCAGCCTTCCAACTATCACCTTCTAAAGTTACTTTTTATCGCTTTTTTTACATCGTTGATCATTCATCTTCCCCAGCACTATTCTCAACTCATTACCTTCTTCGTTAATCACTGTTATCTGCGATGAGAGATCCTTCTGTCTTTTCGTATGACAAGTTCAAAAATTATCATCTTCACTTTCTCTGCAGCAGCACAGATACCGATAATATCACTCATAGAAACTTTTAGAACTCGGTAACTTTTATTTTCTCTCAATTTGTTGCATGAGAGAGAGATGGTAACAAGCAATATTTCGGATAATTCATCGGTGATGCGTAGAATCATAAATCAGAAAAATCAATACCATTTTTCTCTACGACGAATCAGACGAAGTGACCGATGTAGAGAGAAATACATCATTAACTTCAGTGTGGATAAAAATACCCAATCGTTAATGGAAAAAACATATGCTTACTTCGTGCATCGATTTTCTTTTTCTTTTTTTGTGGCTTGAGAGACTTGTTGAGAATAGAGTTGCTTTGCTAATCAATGAAACAAGACTTTAAAGTGGAAATCACTGGGAAAAAATATAAGGATACTATCATCACAATACTTTTTTATTCAGACAAAGGCTAGCAAGCTGACTTCAAAAACAGCTGCGTTTGCCTGTGTTACCAGTAATTATAAAGAAATCATTGCTGAGTGTTGCTTATCAAACTTACTTCCATGCAACACTCGGAAGATATGGCAGTATTCATTAAGTGTAGGTATTTAGAAAGTAAAGTTGAGTTAGCATGTTCTGTATTCATATCGAGCTTCTTTCTATCTATTTAATTAGTTTGTTTGTATCGCCTTCTTACATCATGGATTACTCAGATTGGCCAGCACTATACTCTTATTGTTTCTGGCTTTACTCATCGCTGTTGTTTCAATACGAGTTTTTTTCGAATGCAAAAAATATCGAGAGGATCTATTTGGCCATGACAAACTTGCGTTTTTCATTTCCAGATGTTTTGGTTTTTTACAATGTATGCAAAATTCCTCTACTGAGTGCCATGTACAAGAAAAATTTTGTTGATAATGTATGGGACTAAAACGAGTAGAATGTTCCGAAAAATAGTTAATCATATGGAGGGTGTGCGTGTGTTTAGGTGTGTGGGTATGGGTGTGGGGTATGGGATGGGTGGGTCTGTGGATGTGAGACCTAGCTGAAGAGAAAACCCACACTCACATCCACCCGCATCTCACTCACACTCACATCCACACCCACCCACATCCACACCCACCCACACACCCACATCCACCCACACACCTACGTCCCACACCCACACCCCACACCTACACGCACACCCACACCCTCAACAAAAACAACAGAATAAAGTGGCTGGGTAACTTCCTGCATGCTGCAAACGAATGTTGTCAGTCACTTTGTCGTTTTTCATTTTGTTAGGAATACCATCTCAGAGACCTTAAACACCAGTCGTGAATATTTTTGAATAGCAGGATATTTTTATTGGACAGTTTTTCAACATTTTCTTAAAATCTGATACCATAAAACGAGGTGGAACACTATGTCGGCGTCACTGCCGGCACTCAAATAAAAATCTTGCAAGTAAATCCATCTGTCCTGTAGAATCAAATAGAAACGAAACTGGGCAACTCAACGCGATTTATATTCAGTCAATGTCACAAGTCATACCACTAGTAATGGCTTGTGAAGATGTCACAGATATTAGCGATAGACTCAAGTTTTCGGCTAATATTGGTCGAATCAGAACCGTCTTCATACAATCGAATACATCGTAGAATAGTAACAGTTGAAAAATGTTGCATATGCGGAACTCCTTAAAAAACTATACAAGATACGCCGTTTTAGAGGTACATTTCCAAATAAAACTTACAAAGCTTTCCCTAACATATACCTGCTTCACGACGATTCATACAGAGTCTGCCCTGCCAACTAGAATCTGATGAGCTCTATCGATTCACGCATGTCTCATCAGTTCGCATCCGGAATCTCGAAATCTTGTATCTAAGTACCCGAAAAGATCTGCTTCCGTATATTCATTCTATCAGCTATGTCCACTCTCGTATCGTGAACCACTTGTTAGAGATTACGTGCAATATAGCATGAAGTACAATCGTCATCCTACATACTGACCTTTACATACTTTATCCGTGCATCCTGAACCAACTATACTCTAACCCTCACCCATCGTCACCCTAAATTCCTACCTACTCACACCAATCCTCAGTCTCACCTATTCCGACTCTAACCTCCAAGAGGGTGTGGGTCTGCGAGGTGCGGTGTGCGAGTGGGCGGATGCGAATGTGGGTGGCGAGTGTCGGGTGAGTGATCTGAGCGTCTAGCAAGTGAGAAATACCCACCCACACCCAACTCGTGCCAACGGCATCCACACTCACACTCGCAGTCACAGTCGCGCCCTCAGTGTTTTGAGTTGAACATTTTATCGTGAGTAGAACTCATAGAGATATATGTCCACAAAAAATTTCAGCTCAATCAATTGAACCATTCTTGAGATATGGTCTCGAAGACTCAGGTTGGTCAAAATGTGGATTTTTAGGACTTTTCATAAAACATCCTCAAAAAGCCGAGGGTTCAATATTTTTCAAAACGGCTTGCATCACAATTCACAAAACTCTTCCCTTTACGAGAATATCTTAAGTTGAGCAAGATCTGACAATCCCGATTGAGCAGATACGGTCGTGATTTACGTGAAATGACTAATATGCGAAATTCAATTATAAGGCTTAAAATTGAAAAAGTACGTCTCTGCTATTTTTCTTAGACAAGCTTATAAAAGCCTAATATTTTGGACATGTATCTAACTGGAATAGGATCACTCACCGGCAAAAGATATGAGTGTTCGTGGATGTTCGTAGATGTTCGTAGGTTCGAAAAACCAGTATGCGTTAGGCAATCACTTTAATGTTCAACCATTTTGGGTGCCCGTGGATGTTCGTAGAATCAGCTCACCGAGCTTCATCTACTGATAGAATTAGTTCCCGATTTGGGATGTTTGTGGGTGTTCGCGTCTTTTACAAATACCCTGAAGAACCTATGGGAACAGCCAGTTTTTTATGTTATTCAGGTGTCTCTGTGCTAGTAGAAGACGGTCGTGCTTCTTCACTGGTCATCACCGTAGGTTTTCGATGCAGGAACCTATAGTGATGACCGATTTTCGGTGTTATTCAGCTGTTTCTATGCTAGTAGAAACCAGTAGGACCTCTGCATCGGTCATTATCGTAGGTTTCCGATGCAGAAACCTACGTTGCCGACCGATTTTTAGCATTCTTGAGATTTCTCTATGCTTGTAGACGCACCACTGGCTTCTGCTAGCATAGAAAAAGCTGAATAGCACCAAAAACCGGTCATCATCTAGATTCCTGCATCGAAAACCTACGGTGATCGCTGGTGGAGAGCCACTACTGGCTTCTACGAGTATAGAGAAAGCTCAAGAACGCCAAAAGCCGGTCATCACCGTAGGCTCTCGATGCAGAAACCTACGGTGATGACCGGTTTTGGGTATTATTCAGCTGTTTCTATGCTATAGTCCGATCAATTAAAAGTCCGCGTTGGAATTTGATTTGTTTTGTATCCAATTTTAGTTCATGACGATGTATTTTATTGATCTTTATATACTATAAACTGATATGGATTGCTCATATATTTACCATTATAATACTCTAGTGGTCTTCTATCTATGCTGTATATATTAGATTTTTATTCTTTTGTATGTGTGCATATATGATTTCGAGTGTAATGATTTTCACATACTATTACAAGCTTGATTTTCATTTGCATATTAAAGCTTGTTTAACATATTTGTTATATGGTACACGTACATGACACTATGTACTAATATATACCGGGATAACTTTTTATATTATGCTTTCTTTCTTGTATAATGACATATAAAGTTCATCCGCTATGCCAATAAATGAAGTTTATATGTGATTATACAACAAAGAAAGCATAATATAAAAAGTTATTCCAGAATATATTAGTACATAATGTCATGTATGCGCACCATATAACAAATATGTTAAACAAGCTTTAATATGCAAATGAAAATCAAGCATGTAATAGTATGTGAAAATCACTACATTCGAAATCATATTTGCATCCATACAAAAGAATAAAAATCTAACATATACAGTAGAGATAGAGGACCACTAGAGTATTATAATGATAAATATATGAGCAATCCATATTAGTTTATAGTATATAAAGATCAATAAAATACATCATCATGAACTAACATTAGATACAAAACAAATCAAATTTCAACTCGGACTTTTAATTGATCGCACTATAGTCGTTGATATTGTAAGTGCACTGTAGATTCGCTTCAGAAAAGATCTGTACAAAAGCTAGGTTTTTTGAGGATATTGCACTAAGGTTCTCTTATTGAGGAGTTCCGATAAAACTTTGATTTTCCAGCTTGACACTGAAATTGAAGAAATAAGGAATAGTTCACAAGATAGTTTCCGTTTGGAATTTTTCTTCAAGAATTCTTGTATTATAAATCTAACGATTTTTTCAAGTGCAGTCTAGGATCAGGTAGCGTGTAAATCAAAGAGAATGATCTTATGGAGAAATAGAATTAAACATGGCAACGACTAGCCGCTATGTTGGAAAACTCCCTGTAGAAACGCTTCAGACTGTTAGGATCCGTCGGATAAATGTCAACGGCCTGGATCTAATGGGTTTCAATAGGGACTAGAAGTGATAAAGAACTGAGAAATATTTTGAAAGAAAGTGCGAGAACAGTTTTTCTGCACGAGCACACTATCTGAAAAGTACATTTGACGGAAAATATATCTCGAAGAATTTATATTACTTCATTGAAAACAAATTTGAATGAAATAGAAGGAGTTTTTCTGTTGCTGCGTATCCTTGTCTGTATTCATTCACGTGTCTGAATGTATTCGAGTATTCCCAGGTCGAGGATTTCGGCAGCCGAAAATAGTCGGATTTCGCTGGAACCCGCAGGAAAGATGCGGGAAAAACACCGTATTCGGCAGAAACCACTGGAAGGTGGAAGCAGTATTCTAGTCGGAAAATTTTCGGTGTTTTTTTGGATGATTTACGGCCGTCTCCTCCAGGAAAGCACAGGAAGTTGATCAGAACTTACCAGAAAAAAACCGAAAATTTTCCGATCGAAATACTGCTTCCACCTTCCAGCAGTTTTCGATGTTTTCCTGTCAGAACCGATCCCTACATCTTGACCTGGGTCTACAATTACCTGTCTGATTTAAGAGCTACTTTGAGTAGGAGCGTCACTCAAGCGGCGCATTCCTATTGCAGGTCAGATCTAATATGACTTATTTTAAGCTATAAGTTTGTTAAACTTATATTTTTGTAGTGGATGCTGCAGCAAATGACATTGCCAGTTGATGTGCTGGTAACCACTTGGACTTTTAGCTGAGTTTTCAAGAAGTGCGGCGCGTTTTCACACTAGTCTTGCGTATGTGTTTTGTTTCGTGATCCTCTTAGTAAATTGAATATAATCTCTATTTCGAGTGCGTGGATACTGCTGCCGCAGTGTAATTCATTTCGATTTCCTTTGGGTATCAAGATGTGGGAATCAGTTTGATTAAATAAATTTATGACAAAAATCATCACATGGATACCCAAATCATTGTGCACAACAAGATTGATTCTAAAACCAACGTCCACACACTCACTCATCCTTTTTCTAACGTTGGATACTAGCTTCGTTGAGGGCCGTAAAGCAGTATACAATATCGAAAGAGCCGAATATTCAGTCGAGGGTCAAGTAAGTCACACGAACGAGCGTTGGTTGTGTTTATATATGTAGTAAAAGTAAAGCTTAATTTAGAAAAAAAGGCTCTTTGGTGCCCTGCATCTTGATACATTTTTTCAAACAAAAAAAAAGTTATTGGCCACAATGAAGCTCTTTTAGGAATTTTGGAATGCTAGATCAGAAAGGGATAAACGAAAAACTCGAAAAAGATTCTCAGATTTTTGTAAAAAACTGCTTATTTTTCTGGTAGAGAGTGATGAAACTCCTTAAAAGTTTTTAGTAGAAACTATATACCTAATGAAAATATATATCATTTTCGAAAGAGCAGACTTTGGACTATTTTCTCATACACTCATATCAATGTCGTGTTTCTGACGCATGTTGACGTTTTTTTAGGAGAGAAGACCTTAAAGAGTTATGGTGATCATCTTTAGATAACCCTTGAAAAATTATAGGGATTAGCCCTAGTATATTTTAAATTAACGTTTATTTGATAAAAATATCAAAATAAAATAGTATCTTCTTCATTTCAATCACTTAATCACTTAATATTAATGAATTAAGTGATTAAGTGATTAAGTGATTTTTAAAAAACTTAATTTTAAAATAAAGTGTTAAGTGATTCAATTAATTTTAATATTAAGTGTTAGGTGATAACTTTAAACTTAATTTTAGGTTAATATAAATGGTCCACCCCTAACTTGAGTTTCATTACTAATTTAGCTGTCGACCACAGTATACCTGGTTTTAACAAAGTTTTATGTACGAGCAACATAAGTATAGAATTAATGTCTGTTTACCAAGACTCCATACAAAATAATTTTACCTGACTCAAAATACCTCATTCGATGCAGTTTTTACTGCTGATTTTGAATCTAAAACTGATTTTTATTGTTGATCGTAAAATATAAGAGCAAATAGTTAAACAATATAAAGAAAACTATTACTAAAAATGTAAAAACAGCAGTGTTTTTTTGTTTTTCTTCCTATTTTCATAGGAAATGGCATTCCCGTAAAAGGTTATTTATATAGGTCGATAGAGCAGAAGCTCCTCTATCGAACTGTATATCGGGCTTTCTGCGCAAATTCCATCTTTGAATCAAATGATAAGAAAACATTTTCGCATGTTTTAGCTATTGAGCGGAAAAGAGTAGTTGGTGAGGTTCCAGTAAAAACAATTTAAATTTACCTTAAAAAGTAGATGACCTTGAAGATTTTCCGATGCTCTACACGAATCTGAAGTTGAAATTTCGATTAGAAAAAATAGTTAGATTCATATTCACCAAAATAATGAAAACAATTACATTTGAAGTTGGAGAAAATAATCAAAAATGGATATTTTCGTATTTTGTGAATTTCTCTCTTATTGTACGATCAATGATAGGCTTTTTGGTAATCAAAATGATCAGCGTAAAACGTTTTATCAAATGATGCTATTTGAAGACCAATCGGAGATGACACATGTAACGGTGGAAGGAACCCCACAGAATTACCCAAGTACTTTATGGAATGTGAACCTATGAAAAGTTTAGCTGACAAAATAGGTCTCGCTTAACTTGACTGTTATTGTCAAGTCATGAGGAGTATCAAGTTAAAAATAATTTACATCAAGATCAACTCATTTTTGACATAACTTATCCAATATTTGAGCTGAAAAATGTGACAAACTATATATAGCAGTTCTCTTATACTTCCAACAGTTTTTATCCATCAACTGTTCCGTTGATTTTTGTTCCTTTGAGCATATGTGAGAATATTAGGTCCATAGCTTTTATTCACACAGGGTATGCACGCTGGCATAGTTCCTTTCAGTAGAAGGTTAGCGACGTTTGCGTCGCATTACTTGTTAATTATTCTTTTAACTCATTTTTCATTCAGTTATTAATCAATAAACTGCTTCTTGCTCTTTCTTCTCATCATCATAACGATGTTTTTATAATTATAAACGAATCAAACAAAAATGTCGCATATATTTCATAGAACTGCAATACGTCGACAAATAAAAATTATATTAATTCAACGGCCGTCACAGAGTATTCGAACACAGGAAACTTAGAAAAAGAAATTTCAACTGTGCAAGATTCATTTAGATTTGAATTTTTCATCATTAGTACATCAAAATAAAATGAGTGTTGCACCGCTACCACCATACAGTAAATCTATTTCTAAATAAAAAAATTGTCTTTATATTTTTATTCGGGTGAAAGATGCACAAGGTTACAACAACTATCAAATAGCACCACCAGGACTGATCATACCACAGCCAGTGTTCATTGGAACTCCTGCATTCATTCCTAGCGAGTATCCGGTACAATGCGTATGTTCGAGATGTCAGCAACCGATTACGACTCGAATAGAAAAACAAAATGGTCTTTTAACTTGGCTGCTTGTCGGCGGTTTTCTTCTTTTTGGTTGCTGGTTCGGTTGTTGTCTTATTCCGTTTTGTGTGGATGCTGGCAAAGTAAGACATACAAAACCTTGATACACATATAACTCATTTCTATCTTGTTGATAGGATACGGCTCATTATTGTCCAAGCTGTTCTCAGTTACTTGGTGTAAAAAAACAGATATAATAGTTGTCTACTAGATGAACAATACTAAAGACAATTTTTTGTGTTATTTTCCTAAAACTCACATACAAGAATCATTCTATTTGTTCAATATAAAATCAAGTTCAATTTTTCTAAACGTTATGTACAGAACGAAAGAGAATTTTAGTAAACAACCAACACCTTTCATTCCCCTTTTTTTACTCGGGTTTACTCGATGAAGACATTGATAATGATTGTTTATCGATAATTTTGTATTCTGGAAGGCGCATTGAGAGAATGAAAGACAAAAAATAATAGGACGATCGACTTCTTTTCTGTATTAAACTTTAAGGAGGGTGTGGGTGTGCGTGGGTGTGGGTGTGGGGTGTGAGTGTGGGTGAATAGAATGCGTTGACCCACACCCACCCCACACCCACACCCACACCCTCACCCACACCCACACCCACACCCACACCCACACCCACACCCACACCCACACCCACACCCACACCCACACCCTCACCCACACCCACACCCACACCCACACCCACACCCACACCCACACCCACACCCACACCCACACCCACACCCTCACCCACACCCACACCCACACCCACACCCACACCCACACCCACACCCAC
>CAJNOL010001310.1:20632-45391 GCA_905250125.1 Rotaria sordida | reverse complement strand
ATCGAGCTTGAATAAATGGAAAGCGGAATTCCGGAATTTGTGCACATTCGGAATCACTAGGAAATGCAGGAATTCCTGGTCATTCCATATCTATGCAATTCGGGAATTCTAGAACGGAACTGCATCTTTATTTCCATAGCAAGGTTTAGTTGAACATGAATACATCAACCTATGCAGGAATCTGCAGGCGTTGGCAGGAATTCCTGGTAATTCCATATCCATGCAATTCCGGAGTTCTAAAGCGGAATTGCATCTTTATTTCTATAGCAATGTGCTGTTGAACATGAATACATCAGCCTATGCAGGAGTTGGCAGGAATTGCGTAAAATTCGATGGCATGTGTAGGAATTGGATGTCAGGAATTCCGGAATTGGATGATGATGAGTTTGATGGCCTTATGCGATGCAGGAATGTGTAACTTTGCGGAATAGGATGACTGCTCCAAGACAGGGAAAATTAACGTAAACAAATCAGTTCTCGTTCTGGATGTGAGTGTACATAGGTGATTGACCGAGGAACACCCAGTCCCACTTATATTGTTTGCATGCACTCACGTCCACACCCTAAAACAAGGAGCTGACATAAACGTTTTTCCCAATGTTTTGTCTTAAATAATTTAGATTTAGTGCGATATTTTTCTCAAATTCGATCTAATCGAGTAACAAGTATTCTGTTCTGATTATTTTCAAGTTTCGGTTGACCACTCGACAATGGTTTATACCCATCATAAAAGAAAACAGTGATGAAATTAATAATTCACTTAACGAATGTGCAAAATACTCCATTCGACACGATTCATACAAATCATTAGACGAATGCTACGTGGAACAACATCAATCCGTTATTGATTCCCATGTAAACATTTTTTGGCTGCATAACCTATTTCTAAGCGCCTTAGAAAAGCTTACACTTCCGTAAGCTTCCATAAAACGCTTAAATTTCCTTGTTACAAGCTTCTGAAAGCCGCTTCCCTTAAATAAGCCGCTTAATAGAGCTTAGGAGATGGTTTTACAAACGCTACAAAGTGCTTATCATCAATATCGCTTAGAAGTGCTGTGGTTTCTGGCATTTCTAAGCACTGTACAGCACTTATGCTGAAAATCGCTGAAAAGTGCTCGGTTTTGGGTGTGGATACGGGGTGGGTGAAGAGAAGACACACCAACAGTGACACCCACGCCCACATTCATATTAACTTTGCCTGTTTTCGATGTGTCAATTTGTGCCAACTGCCCTGAATCAATGACGAATCAGCTGAAACTACTCATCCTTAGACGAGACGAGATAGTAGAAGTACAGTATCTATTGTGTTTTCTAAAAAAATGTCCTCCAACGATTTTTGTAAACGTTCCTAACAATAACAAAAGAGTTTTCCATGATATAAGAAACAGACAAATATTTTCCCCACATATGTGAAATAGGAAAAAATTTGGCTATATCTATTAGAGAGTAGCATAGACATTATCTCTTTTATGAGAGCTTGATAAAATATTCTTTCTTCTTCGTTTTCTATAGGATAAATTAAAATTTCAATTTCTCCTATAATATATTCTTATAAGAATTAAAAATTGATTTTAGTATGAGAAAAAAAATGAACTTCTATTTGTATTGACGTTATTTCTAAATCTTTGAAATTTAATTCTAACTGATAAACAAAATGAAATCTTTGATTTAAAGTTATTAATCATTAAATTATTTCTTATTAAATGTTGTACTGAAAAACGAATAAAAAATTGAAATATTTTTTAAATTTATTAATTTATTTTGAAAAAAATAAATTTTCCTAATTGATTATTTTGAAAAATTTTTTATCAATAATATTTGTATATTCTTCTAATTGAAAAAATAAATAAATTCATTTATTGATGGAATAAATCATTGAATTTTATCAATAAATTAATTCACTATATCTTTTATTTGTAAATAATTTTAATTCTTTTAAAGATTTTTATTTTTTCAACAAAAAAAATTCATTAAAATTTTTCATTGTAAAATTTTTTTAAGATTTGTTGATTTAAATTAATATTGTTTTTTCAATTATTTGAATAAATTTAAAATTTAATAATATTAAATATTCAATATGAGATAATTGTAATCATTGAGTATTATCTTGTCCTATAAGAATCTCATATCTAAATTTACTTTTTTTTAAAAGTGTTTCTAATTATTGAATAAATATCAATATTATCAATTGTGTTAAAAATAGTCTAAAACAAGTCTCGAATGTTGCCCAAGAAGAATAATTAAATATGTCACAGAAAAGTATTTTAAAGAAAAAAATTTTTCGATGAAAAACCCATGCGTGAGACCATGACTAGAGATTTGCAGAGTCCGATGTTGGTCTCTAACTATAGCCTTCATTTTTTCGAGAAATTTTTTTTGTTTTATACGTTAATTGAGGCAATTTAATGCGCCGATTTGGAATATACGATATTTCTTGATAAAATCTCTTCACTAAGACAGAAAGCCTGAAAAATCTATTGAAATGTTTAGGAATATGTGAGTTAACAGGGATCAGAGATAATAGATAGAAGAATACTCTGACAGAATTTGGAAAAATTCGAAGTTTGAATTGCTCATTTTATAGGACTAGCCTTTGGAACGATACAACAAAAAAAATGTTCTTTTTTTCTCAAAAGTTACTTGTGAAAATTATATGACATTCTTGCTATTGTATAGAGTTTGAATTAGAAATTTAAAAATGTACTCAATTGATCCGTCGAATTGCTTAATTTTGTTAGATATTAGTTTTCTCTAGAGACATCATATTGTTCACGCGAAGTTGCACGTCACAAACTGTGATAGAGCTTGTCGAAAAACGATTAAAGATAGAATATGAATATTGTCTCATTATAATAAATAAAACGAATTTTTTATTGTATTAGTATGGAGAGTAATGTAAAATGATAATGAAAAAATGTTTTTCAAAATTAAATATAACAATACATTCTCTTTGTGATGCACTCAAAATTTTTATAAATTGTTCATAATAATGAAAAAAAGTTTTACTGTTCTCAATAATTCGTTTCAAGTAGAATAATTGATCATTCAAATTCAATCAGGAGAAAAATGCTATAAATTCTATCGATTCAGATTAATGATTTTGACCGTATATCTTAGGATAGAAACAGTGACAAAATTTAAGATACTCATAATAAACTAATCTCATTAAAGTTTATCTCTGTTCAAAATTTCAAGTTCGAAATTCACAAATCAGTTTTTCTGATATTCCTTAAGAGAACAATAACATTCATTTTAAAAATGTATTAGAAGTACTGTATCTCTGCAACAAAAAGCTAAGGACACGAACTTTTTTCAGAGTATTTAGATCTACATAATGCACATCGTCTTAATTCACAAGTGATTTACCAATAGGAGAACTCTTTTTTGTAACTATTGATAAGTTATGAATTTTTCACACAAAAAAATAACACATTGCCTCAACATATATTTCAAAAGAATGGATGGAAAAAGACAGAAAGGAAAAATGTCGAAAGGGAAAAATATCGAAAATAAAAATGTCGAAAACAAGAATATGAGGTGAAGATGAACACGTAAGATTGAAGGTGAGAGTGAGGAAATTTGTACTTCAATATACTCTCGTTTTCAGCATTTCTACCCATCTACATTTCTATTATTTTTGTTTTCGATATTTTTATTTTCGATATTTTTCCTTTTCGACATTTTTCCTTTCTACCTTTTTCCATCATACCTTTCAAAATACAAGGATATTTTCAATAATTTTACTACTTAGTCTAAAAGTCCCAATAAAATCTTTTTTATGCTACACTTTCATATAGAGATTGTTTTCGAGTAAACATTGAAAATACTGATTTTTCGATACTAGTTTACTTTAAACGTAGGAACGATATAACATGTACACACAGTACTGCATGACGATGAGGACACTGTCTAAACTGAATTAAGTAATACCATTTCTTTGATGAACAAAACGATGTAAGAAAATGATGATGAACAGAAAAATACCTTTAAGAATTATGAAGTATTATCTTATTTTATTTAATATATGAAGAAAATTTTGGTAATAAACCTGATATTTTTAAAATTAGAAGTAAACTTTTGAAGATAATTAGAAGATTGATTGCTTGAAAGTTGAATTTCTTTTGTTTATTGAATAATGAATTAAATGAATTTTTCTAAATAGATGAAGTTTATCAATTACTCATGTCATAAATAAATCGAAATCAAAGATATTATCTTGTTTTTTTTTTCTAGTAATTTTTAATCATAAAAAAATGAATATCGTCTTAAATATACAGACATCAATTTAAAAAAACAAACTTCTGATATTTAACTAATTGAATTCAATTTTATTTTCTTGATAGATCTGGCGTAATAAGAATAAGCGCTGCAATATTTTCATTTCTCAATCATTCATCAGTTCTTGTTATAATGTCATATCTTTAAAATGTTCATGTTCAAATGAAGAAATTCATATAAGTTAAATTTAACTTATATCGATCGTTTGATTCTCGTTGATAAATAAGTTACGATGTCTTCCTATAATTAACAGAAAATCGAATAATAACGAAATATATTATGATAGTTTTTCTAAATAAAATTAATATTTGAGAAGTTTCGTAGCTCAAAATGAGAAGATATGATCACCTATAAACAATTCCATTCAATGCGTCATAATACAGGATTAATTATACTCCATTATAACATTTTCTAAACAAGACTTTAGTCAACGTACAAGATACAGAAAAATGAACAGATCTTGAATGCAGATTTATAACATATTGGCTAAAATACACAAAATCGAGAAAGAATCCTTAGAATCCATATATGAATGGTTCTAAACATGTCTGAAATCGCCTAGTAGATGTAAAATTTGATGTTGAATATGAGTCTAAAGTTAGATTTCTGTTACAAAACATAAGTAGTTCAGTAAGAAGTTAATATTCAATTGAAAAAATTCTCTAAACGGTTGCCATCATGAATACTCTTGAATGAAGATCATGTTCTCTTGAACAATTCGGAAAAGCTAAGTTTTAAGCAAACGCTAGAAAGTCTAAATTTCCTGAAAATATCTAATGACCATGTTCTCGATCGACTAGACTTTTTCTACAATAAATTTAAGAATTCAAATCATTTTTAATAGAATTATCCTGTGAAAAATGTAGGCATCGTACAAAAAAAATTATATCTAGTCAGTCTCGATCAAAAATAATCTTGATTTTCTCGAAAATATTTTCATCGAGGATATGAGTGTGTGGATGTTGATCAAGGAGCATTAGAACTCACACTCAATACTCCACACTCACACCGCTGGATCCACATCTCCATAAAGATACTATATAGAAAGAGATGTTATCAGTGATAATTATTCATGAAAACATTTCCTTATTTTAGAAGTCTCATTTTATTTGAAACTAGATTAACATTATTTTCAAATATTGATTAAGAGAAAAGCATCGATAAGGAATAGTGATTATTTTCTGTCAAAGAATACCTCATATACAAACATAATATAGAAAATTTTAATTTAGAAGTGTACAATTTTGTTTATTTATAATTTTGAATTCAAAAGAGAATTAAGAGTTATTTCAATTGATGCTTTTGATTAATGTACACACTTATAGAACAGATCTAAAAGCAAGATTTTTTGGACAAGGAACTTTTACATGGTTTATTATTTCTCGTTTCAAATGATAAATAAAATCTAAGACAATGATAATGTATGCCTGTAGTATGATTTTATGAATGTACGACTTGAAGTAGATTTCTATATCGTCTCTCTTTCAGCAGCTACTACCCACATACGGATAGTTACCATGAAAAAAAATCATAGTTGCATATAGTTACTATAAAAAAAAGTCGCAGCTACGCGTATCGACGTCATAATTTTTCTCAATTACGAGTCATAGTGCGATCACAGCTACACCGTAGTTGTGTCCCAATCCAATCTTAATCGTATACGTAGGTTTCTTCTGGAACATTTATCGTCATTATTATAATGACATATACAATTTGTAATTCATGATGCATTTTGTAACTGAATTGAATATCGAAGCAAAACAGGAGAAGCGTAAAAAATTGTATTAGTTCTAATGATTTAATATGCTCCTGTTTTTCAGCTTTCATTTTTCACCCGTTTATTGATTAGAGAGTGACAATAATAGTGAAAAATAAATGACACGATTGTATACACTCTTCATCGTTACTTAGTTGTGTTCCTGTTTGTTTTCAGTGGGCAGGAGCAACGGAAAAAAAATAAATTGCTTGAGATCCGAGTGCAAAAAGAGAACCACATTGACATACAAATTCGCCGTTCGTTTATCAGCAGCTTTGCACAGAAAAAAAACACGTATGCGCACATCAGAAGCACACAAAGTCGTATATACTCGCAATCAGATACAAAGTATGCTATGTCACCAGATTAGCTCTGTTTTTATTTGAGTGAAAAACCTAATTCTGGTTATTTCTTTCTCTAGTGAAGCAGTGTCATGATTTTTCGAGGATTTCACCACAGAATATCAACTAGGGATTCTATAAAATTACAATCAAACGACTTTGATATTGTAGTATAATGCCAATAAAAAAAAATACATGCCACAGTATCCTTTCAAACATGTGCTACACGTGATGTACTTAACTATAATCTTCGAAAAAAAAATTCTCCCTATGTTTCGTCTTTGAAGTAAAATCTTTCAGATTTAAAGCCCTTGAAAAATGGTGCCTCCGGTGGAAAGTTCCCTTATCTTAAATTGTTGTTTTCTCTATTAATGGTTCTGGCATGACGATGACGCTGTAATACAGATATACGTCAGCAGATATTTAAGCTGCTATGTATGGCTGCATCTCTTGCCAAGACCTACATTCCACACGGACATCCATGTTCATCTAGAATCACCCATTAACCACGTCCTATCCATACGCATCCGCAGAAACTCACACCTACAGTGAAGCCTTCTTTCAATAAAACAAGTAAAAATGATTCCAAGCTGTCAGTCTATATATTGAATTTCCCTTATTTTTCAATTTCATTCATTAGCCAGTAAGATAAGACCCTTTAAAAAAGTAAAAACTAAAATTTGTTTAGTTCAATTGTTTTAAAATAAATCATAGCTTATATGGTAGATTACTGAGAATTCGTTGACAATGTTCGATATTTTGATTGAAATAGATTTTAGTATAAATGATGAAGACGACCCGATAAATTTACCAATCTTTGAAAAATGACGAATCTTTTTTTCTTTACCTTCAGAATATTAAGAATATAATTATTGCTGGATTACTTATCATAACTATTATCCTTGTTTTCGTTTTCATTACGTTTACTTTGACATTTTTATTTACATTGGAGTCAAAACAACAATGATAACTTGGTGGAACTATCAATGGTTATTGTTTTACTTTATTTTTGGACAATTAAATGTATATTATGTAACATCAGCTTGGCCATCGTTAAACGTTTCGAAAATTCAACTATTAGGTCTTTTTGATAATATATCAAATACATCTGAATCTAACAAATTATGTGTTCATAGTCGTGCTATGTTTAAAGCAGCTATATTACTATCTCAAAAATATAATATAAGAATAGAAGAACAATTAATAGGATGGCAATCAGCAGAAACTGATGGTGATATAATCGATCCTCTTAGTAAAACATGTCAAATATTGTCTTATTCAAATATTGTTGGTATTGTTGGTCCAGGATTATCAAGAGAAGCTCATTTATTAGCTGCTTTTGGTAAAAGAATAGGTATACCTGTTATATCATATAGTGTAACTGATCCTGATTTATCTGATCGAAATGCTTATCCAAGTTTTTTTCGTACAGTTCCATCAGATAATTCAACTGCATTAGCAATTGTAAAATTATTTATTCGATTTAATTGGACATCATGTATAATTATTTATCAAAATGATGCATTTGGATCTGGAGCAGCTAAAGTAATACATGAATTATTTATCAATCATGATTTATTAGTTGAAGAGTTTATAATATTTGATGTTGCAACTCTTCATATTCGAGGTGATTTAAAAACTTTTTTAATGAATAGTGTAGCTCGAATTGTTATTTTATGGGTTCAATCAGATTATATACCTTCTATTCTAAATGATGCTCTTAAGTATAATGTATTAGGTCCACATTTTACATGGATATTAAGTTCAAGTATTTCATTGGATAATTTTGATAAAATATTTCAAAATAACTTAATTGGTTTACTTACAATTGAACCTGTTACAGCATCTATTGTTAATGCACCAATCAATACAACATTATTAGATGAAGCATATCAGATTTGGCAACAATATGAACCAGAATCATTTCCTGGATCAACAAAAGTAGATTTTTATGCATTATTTGCATTCGATGCAACATGGTCTTTAATTCAATCATTAGAAAAATTTTGTTCAACATTGAAAAATAATTCTTCTTCATGTTTATCATTTACTGAATCTTCATTTTGTTTTCATCGTCGTTTTGTTCATTCTGATTTATTATTAAATACGTTGAGTAGAACAGATTTTCTTGGTGTATCTGGTCCTATTAAATTTACTGTTGATGGAACCGATCGAATCAATGGTTCGTATTATTATGTACAAAATGTTCAGCGTTGTTCAAATGAATTAAATTTTGTACCAGTATTAGAATATTCTGATTCTAATAATTGGAAAATGTTCCAAGATACAAATGTCATTATTTGGCCAGGTAATTCATTAGTATGTCCAAGCGGTCGAGCAACGTTGAAAGGTAGATCTTTGAGAATAGGTGTTATTGAATCTATTCCTTTTACCATGGTTATAAATATTGTTGATAAATTTGGACAGAATAAAAAGGAATTAATCGGTTATATACCTGAGCTTATTGAACTATTACAAGATAGAATTGGATTTATTTCAAATATTACATTAGCATCATCAAATCAAACATATTCTGGATTAATTCAATCAGTAGCAAATGGTGATTATGATATTGTAGTTGGTGATGTAACAGAAACTTCTATACGAAGAGAATTAGTTAGTTTTTCTAATGCAATTTTTGATAATTCTTTACATATTGTAATGCGAAAAACACCTGATATTAATATTGATCTTCTATCATTCTTAAAATCATTTTCATTTAATCTTTGGTTATTAGTATTGTGTGCTATTATTTATGCTGGTTTATTGATTTGTCTTCTAGAAAGAAATGATAATGAAATATTAAAAAATCGATCCAAATTATCTCAATTGATAATGAGTATATGGTATTCATTTGGTAATTTAGTTGGATATGGTGTGGATTTTCATGTCAACACAGCTGCTGGACGTTTAGTAACTGCTAGTTTATATATATTAAGTTTGATATTAGTAGCTACATTTACTGCAAATTTAGCATCAAATTTAACAATATTGAAATCAAAAAATTTTATTTCTGGCATTGATGATATCAAAAAAGGAAAAATTCCATTTAATCGTATTGGTCTTCGTGCTGGTACAGCAAGTGAAGATTATTATTTAAGAGAAATATCTGGTGATACTCGAAGTTATTATGCATTTGAAACTGTACAAGAATTATTTAATAATTTACTTAATGGTATTGTTGATGCAATTATTATTGATACTAGCATTGCTGAATATATTACTAATAATATTTATTGTAATTTAACTATAGTTGGAGAAGAATTTGATAAAGGTGTTTATGGAATTGTTAGTAAAAAGTATTGGTTTTATAATGAAGATTTAGATGTTAATATTTTATCATTAAGAGAATCTGGTGAACTTGAAGATTTAAGAGGAAAATGGTTCCAAAGACAAGGTTGTCCTAATTTATATGAAACATCGACAGAGATGGGTATCAATTCAATGAGTGGATTATTTTTAATATTTGCAATCATTACTATTCTATCATTATTATTATTTATATGGACGAAACGATATATTGTGAAAAAATATTTATCTAAATTTTTACACCGAAGGAAGTTTAATATTCCAAAATAATATCTCTATGGTAAAACAGTTCAGCAAAACATCAAATCATACACAAAACTCTAAATTACCTTCATCTACTATCGTTCAGTTCTAATAATGAAACTCTCTTTATCTATTTTACTAGATGATTGATAAATTTCTGTGACATCATTTTTATTTTTATTATGGAAAGAATATAAAAAAACATCATTAAAACTTTTTTAGACTCAACATTCAATGTTAAACTGATTTATTTTTAATAATATATTATAAAAAAATATTAAGATTTTTAAAAAATAGCAACAAAGTGAAAAATCAAATATCTCAGTTTTTAGGTTGCCTTAGCGATACTTGTCTTGAACGACTGATAGAAAATTATTCGAATGGTAGGTATTTATTGAGAGTTAGACATGAAATTATCCTATGCACTTAGCATCTACTAAAAATAATAAGATTTATGAAGAGTACAAATCCAAAAACAAGTTATCTAAGTTTTTGTTTTATTAGCAGTTCAACGTAGTTGCAATATTGATTGATACATAAATGTATTCATCGAAGCAATTGAACGAATTTTTTTGAAATTCTTTTTCTTGATGAAGGTAATGATTTTGGTTATAACTAGGGTGTGGGTGGGTGTGGATGTGGGTATGGGTGCCAGTGTAAGTCTTCTCATCATACCCACATCCACCCTTTTTTTCTTTTGGTAGAAATAGTGATATCCCTTTGAATTTGTTTTCTTCATTCGTTATTCGACCATTATCATCATCGATCTATCCGAACAGAAATACGAACGAAAAGAGAAACCAAGAGAAGAAATGAATTGATCGACATTTGTTTCTCCGAATGATAAAAGTCTTTCGAAATGATTTTGTTGATTCAATACGAATGAAAATTCTTTTCATTTTATTCGATGTGAATCATCGATTTATTTTTATCGAAAAGAAAATCTCCGTTAGAGTCAAATGAAAAGAAAAATGGTCAATGAGCATTTCATTGATCAGAATATCTATCAAAATATGACAAACTACACGAATCAGTTAGCCAAAGGAGATCCACGATTGATATCGATCGAATTCTTTTTTTATTTATTTAAAAACGAGGTGAAGATATTCTTTGATCGATTCGCGATCAGATGAATATCAAAGGTTGTGAAGAGAAGATTTCTTTTGTCAAATCATTGATAATTAACAATTGAATAATGATCATCTTCAGATTTGATCTTCGCGAACAAGTTGATCAATCTGATTGATCGATCGATCGTCATCGGAGTTCTTTAGCAATCTCAAAGATCAAATCGATGAAATCCATGATAAACAAAAAAGTCAAATCATCTCGATTGATCTGCGAATATTTCAGTGCTTTCAATTTCAGTGGATCAATTCTCTGATAACCAAAGACGAGGAGATTGCAACTACAACCGTCATGTATCTTCATTTTTTCGTCTCGCATTTGAACTTTTATTGAACAATGTGCTGATCCAACGCAGATCATGATGATGATTGATTTTTCAACAAAGTTTGAAATCAAAAAATGTTCCTTCAAATGTTATTTGATGATGACCAAAAATTCGGTTTTTTGTTGTTCTTCATTGAATTGTAATTGATTCGATTGATCGGCGATGATCTTAATCAATGCAAAGAGTTTTATCCATCAACAATCCAATCTTCTTTCTCAACAATGAAAAGTTCGGGAAAAGAACCAAACATTTCCTCTCTCTAATTGTTGTTCTTTGTATTTTCATCGTCTTGGTTTTTTTCCCAGCTGTTATCTGTTCGTTCAAGGATGAGTCAATGCCCTTCTCACTAATATTCTCGGGCAACACTGATACAAATCATGGGTTGTACATCCTCTTCGAATCCTTTCCTCGACAATGCATTCAGTAATTGATCAGATCTTCTTCTTTTTTCGATACCAAATCTGACGGAATCATTCATCTTCACAATTCTTTTGAAACACAATATGAGTCCAATTCAATCCATTCTATTCTATTCTGTCAGATGTGATCCAATAGAAAGAAAAGGGTGTGGGTGTGGGGTGTAGGTGTGGGGTATGGGTGCGTGGGTGTGGGTGTAGGGTGTGGGTGTGGGGTGTGGGTGTGAGTGTGTGGATGTGGATATAAGTCTCCCCTTAACACCCACACCCACACCCACACCCACACCCACACTCGATGAGACGTAGTTGTGTATGGGTTAGATTATGCTTATAGTAGTGATATTTATCTAATATTTCCTTCCATGCATCAGTCAATCATCCTGTATCGCCCTAATTTATTGTCTCGCATACCCAACGCTAACCAGTAGAGGAAAACGACGACGTATTGCCCGTAGTTCAACTGTCAAACGACCAAAAACACAATCTCGTACCAGATACGAATGTTCAGACTATAATGTAGGCGAATGTATTTCGAATTGGTTTCGTGACGATCATACTCTAAAGTCATATTGATAAACTTGAATGAAAATTAGAACCATTTGAGGGTGTGGGTGTAGAGTGTAGCTGTGGGATGTGGCTGTGGGTGAAGAGAAGATCCACACTCACACCCACATGCCCACACCTACATCCATGATATGTGTATTTCTCTAATTACTGACGTTTTCTTATCTTTTTCTTCTCGACAATGTCATCTTTTTTTGTTTCTTCTTGTCATCAACGTATTTTAGACACTACCCTTGGAAATCTTGTACTTTGTCGCTAGTCAGCACGTTAAAAATCGTTGTTATATTTTATCAAAGAGATTTCTTCTAACGTTGAGCCATTCGTGACAACAAATTGACATTGACAATAAGAATTCCTAAATATAGAGATTATACTATATTCATTATTTAGATCAAGATAGTTGCAGAAAATCTCGAAATAGTAAGCGATCTATTCTTTAACATTTAGATTATGTATATAGAACATTCATTTCTGATATTTGTTCATTATTTATTTCAATTCAAAGTACATTAATAAACAATTTATAATGATCTATGTCTGATAAATTCAAAATTATGAATAAGTAGAAGATACTCAATTACAGATTTTTAATAATTGAATGCTACAACATGGTTAAATTGTATTTAAAAATGTGCTTTATTTAAGTTTTCTGATAACAGAATATGGTATTGTTTTTATAAATTGGCTCGTATAGATCATGAACTGCTTTTAGGCTTGTTTTGATTATTTTTATGGCAATCAAGGACAAACGCCGAGAGCTAATTTTGTGCTGCTCACTTATGGAGTTGATTTTTAAAAGGAATCTGTCATTGTGAATTTTTTTTCAGATAATTAAAGATTTAATACGAATAATAAACCAGCCTCTTAGGAAGATGAATCCAAAATACACGCTGAAGAATGTAAGAGAAATATAGTCAATGAATCAACTTCGTTTCTGATCTCTGTGACTATCGTGTATGGACATGAAATTACAAAAAACATGATGAAATTTGGCCATCTATATTAGTAGAGTTGTTTTAAAAATAAATCGACGACAGAAACATTCTAGATAAAAAAAAAATTTAATCTAGAAATGTATCTAAAGCAAGTATTCTTTAGATGTGGTTGTGAGCGAAGAAATGGACGGCAATCACACTCATACCCACACCCCGATCTAAGTACTGGATTATTATAGTGCACAAATTTTACTGCGAACAGGGTCCAAATCACTACATATTTCATTGCAGGAATATATTCTTTTTTAGTTTTTACCTCATGCATAACTATCCGAAGCAATCATAGATAGTTCCAAGATTTACATTTTATTTTGCATTCCTTTGCAGCCAAAATCATGTTGAAATTTAGAGCGAAAAAAGCAAATCTCTTCTACATTCCATTTAGTTTAAGATTCTTCAATTTTAGATACAAATGTTCTCGATTTATGGATTTTTGGGTCGATTTAAAATCCAGAAATTCATAAATAAGACAATTTTCTAGCATAATTTGCAATGTTAACCACTATTATAGACCGTCGCCAATAGTTGAAGATGATCTCTTCTTAATGTTCTGACGAATCTAACAGAGTCAAATAAGCATTTTCATGTACATGTACAACATCTTCATCATGTTTCACATTTTAATTCAGCAGGAATTGCGTTGAAAGCTTTTTTCAGCTTTCGATATAGGCATGAGCGAGTGTCTACTCTTCATTCGACTTAATTTAGTCCAAATGTATACACATCGTATCTATGGGCAAAAACTCGTTGAAAGCGGACAGGAACATCTGAGTAGTTTTCTTCAGCTTTTTTGATGTGTTGATAAACGTTTTTTCGGCAAACTTTGTGTAAAATCTGCGACTATCGATGAAAAGATGAAATTTAATTTTGAAAGAAAATTTCATTCTGCTGCATATTAAAGAGAACAGTAGTACTGATGTTTCATTGTTTAAGGATCATCACAGATAGAATCATTGTTGATAGTTGAAATCCTCTTTTCATAGTCTTTCAAAACAAAACGAATTTTTAGGTCGAATTTTCCAATTATTTTAATGAAAATTTATTACTACAGCGAAATAATATGCCTAATTCATGCTTTGCATTCTCGCTACGAAAATATATGAAAAATGGTCACAGATTAGCTCATTTGTTATTAATGGCAACCTTTTTTTTCATTTATCTAGCCTTCATTTTATGAAACACGATCTGAAACGAGTTTTGAAGTGTATAGGGGTAGAAATTTGGATTCAGTCCTTCTCTCCTACATACTATGACAATCGTTTTGCATGCACTATTAGCAATCATATATCACTAACATCTGATGAGAATATATAAACTGATTTCTTATTGGCCTTCTAGAAGGTTAAGTAAAAGATGATGGGAAAATGGGTCTCAAGATAAATCGGATAAAACAATATTTGCGCGATTAATAGCAACAACTACATCGTGTTTCACATTTAAATCCGGTAGGAATCGAGCTAACATGTGTTCGTCAATCGTTATACCCGCATTGAAAATGTTCACTTATCCTGTTCTCTATTTTTTTAACAAAAAACAATTAATTAGAACTGACTTATGATTTTTTTACTATGGTGCCTAACTTTTTTTGTGAGGATGTGGATGCGGGTGTGAGTGTTAATGTTGAGATGAACGAGTCCCACATTCACACCCACACCCACAGTCAAATGAGGCGCAATAATTAAAACAGAAAACAAAAAATATTATACAATTTAAGGAATCAAACAAGACTTAGGATATGGGTAGATATGCGTCTCATTCTAAGAGAATGTAAACCAACAATTAAATTACCATTTCCCTTATTTTTTTTTTGAGAAAATCTTTATTCTGTAGTTTAGGGCGCCAAACAGAAACAACTAACTTTGTGTGAAAGAATCGAGTGTGTGCTCCTTTCATTAATTCACCACACCCGTACAAAACAAAAATATGTGTTTGATTCTATGTCCTATTTTAGTGGGATCTAAGCTACTCTATCAAAGTCATAAGGTATTATAAAAGTAGGATGAATAAATTGATAGAAATAATTAATACAGAACTCAAAGATTTGTTACTGTCACTATAAATCAGTGCTTTGACTTGATTCGCTTCAATCACTTTGACGCCTTGTTGTTTTAAATAGTCTAGTTGTGGTTTTGATACATTGTAATCGATAACTCCACTTGCATCTTCGATAATATATGTTGTATAATTCAAATTGAGTGCATCAAGTGCAGTTCTTCCGACACAATAATCCACTGCCAAACCAGCAACAAAAACGTGTGTAACATTGCGTTCTCGAAGTTTCTTATCAAGATCGGTTTTTTGAACTCGATTATTATCTGCAAATGCCGAGTAACTGTCGATATCAGGATCAGTACCTTTTTGAATATGAATAACATTGTTACTCGCTGAAGGAACATAAAGATCTTTATGTAGGGCTGCATCTTTGGTGTCTTGTATGCAGTGTGATGGCCATAGGATTTGTTTTGTTTCGACTTTGGGACCAGTGTATGTGACTTCGTCGTACATCTTTATCGTTCGATTTTTATTACCTTTTAAATCTTTTCTACGCGAATTTAGGTTCTCAAAAAATGAGATATGATTTCGAGGATGCCAGTCCTGTGAATACACAATAACATCAAAGGAAACGTTTCGAATCAAATCATTGATAATAGGAATAACTTTAGCACCATCTTGACGAGCAGGAGTTTTGGACAATGAAAGATTTCCGATGATAAAACAGTTTTGAACGTCGATAACAAGTAATGCATTGATACGCTTTGACGAATTTGGACCTAGAATAATCTAAGATGCAGAAGTATGCACAAAATAGTCGAAGCATCTTGTATTCGAACACAAAATCTTGGAAGCCTGTTTTGTTACTCACGGATAGACGTAAATATGTAATCGAAAGTAAACTTTGAGATGTAGTTCAGCGCATGAAATTTTAATTTTAGAAAAAAAAACTAACAGTGACGTCTAAATCTTTGGTTTTTTTCCGCTTTTTCTTGTTATAACTTTCATTATGTTAACTAAAAAAGGAGAACAAATTCAAACTTCGAACAAGAAGACTGTGGACTCTAGGCTTTCTGGAAATCAATTACCTATTTTGTCTCGTATTCATGATGACTCGCAACTAGCGTTAAAAACAAAACCAAGAGATTCACTCTTTTTTTCAGCGAAAGTTTTTAACACTTGAAAGAACATCAATTTTTTAAAGAGATCTAACATATGCAGCTTTTCAAGTTCTACAAGAATATATATGAGTCATTCGAAAAAAAGACATTTCATTTACAGAACATAAAATGTATATAAAATAGGACTTGGCACCAATTTCGACATAATTAGGGTCTTGAATAACTCGGAAGATCTATATCTGTTTGATTTTAATATTTTTCCAGTCAAAACTGTATAGCTACTTAAAATTTCTATGCTAGTTGAAAGCATTCAAAGAAATCAAAACTCAAGATATGAAACAATTCCTAACTTTTTCTTGGCTCAAGCCTTTTCTAGAGAGTTTTAAAAATGCAAAATTTAACGATTTAAACTGTATTGAACGAACTTCATTTTCTCAATTTATGAGTGAAAAAATTAGACTTCTAGTACTTTCCGTACGAACACAATAGGCTTCGACATTTATGCGGATACTTATGTGTAGCACACTGAAAAAAAGATAGATACCATAGCGAACTACCGCTGGTTTCTAAGGTCGTATGAAACTAAAAAGGTTTCGATTTTCGAAACAAACTCGAAAATTTTTTTTTTAAAGTTTTCGTAGGAAATATACAAAACTTTAAACAAAGAATACTGGTGCTTTGATTAATCTTTTGAAGATGTCTTTGGTTCACAAGAAACCTTTCAAAAGGTTTAGATTTCGTTGCAAAATAGACTCCGTACAGCACCTATTTCTTTTCATTGTAAGATAGTCCAATGTTAATATTAGATGTTTTATTATTTTCTTCTATTTTTACTTTTTGATGCTTTGACTGTTGCGACAGCAGAATCTGTATTTATAATTACGATGATGGCAAAAACTAATAGATGCGCTGGCTTCATATTGAATGAAATCGTGATCAATTGAAAATTTTCACTTGTGTTTAAATCGATCGATGCAGTTAGTTTTATTAATTCTGAAAAAAAGTGAATGCAGAAAAATAATGAGATGAAGTGCGAATTCCAAATTATCTGTGTGAAGATCGAATAACTTATGTCATTTTATTCATGACTTTACAGATGATGTTCGTTCTATGTCTCACACACGATGTTAATAATTCTTCTGCTTTGAGAATAACTGGTATCCAGTGCATTTTATGATATCATCTTTCAAAAATATGAAGGAAAATCCTTACTAAAATTCAGCGGCACTTTTATTTCAGAGTTGTTTTAAGAAAAACATAATTATTACTTTTTACTAGCTGTCGATATTCACATTAACTTCAAACATGTCCAAGATTTATTGAAAACCATTAACTCAAATGAGCAGTAAACATGTCCAATTATTCTATTTTTGTAGTTAACACTAATAGGATTTTTCTTAATTTTCTAGAATAGAAATTAGAATCAGTTATGAAACCCTCTCATAGTTTCATTAGCTAAATATTTAAAAGATTATTTGGTATCAGGAACATATTCTCTGTTTGTCAAACGTCTAAAAAGTATTAATACCGATCGTACTTGAGACAAATGTGTGAGAAAAATTTTTTAAAAATACGAAAACTTTAATAATATTTTTCCATGGTAAGATAAAATAAAGGCTAAGAATACTTATCGATTTTCAATATAAAGTATAATCTACTTCACTAGTATTGTACAAATATTAGTAGTTTGGATATAGATGTCGCTCCGGTGATAACTGTTACCGTTCAAGAAATACTAGGTCTGTTCCTCTAAAAATTGCATGGTCTAAAAGTATTTCGAGATCGATAAAAAAATAGCGATTTAACAAGTTCTTGTCTGTGAGATAACTGGTACTAGGACAGAAATTTCGGTCTAAATACTAGCAAATTTTTACGCTAGTCTTTTCTATAATACATATGTCTTAAGAAATCGTGTTATCAATTGACTTATAAGATTTTGGATAGCAAAAACAGGGCAACACGTAGGGCTATAACAGGACGAAATTTTTGCACCTGATTTGGTTCGATCTATCGAAGATTTGTGAGTAATCTCCAATCTGTCCAGTGATGAGTCAGATCAAAAAAATATTTTACATAGTTGGAAACTATTGACAAGAGGCTGCTTTATTGAATCATTGTTGATTGATTAGTAGGAACGGTTTTGAAAACATTCATTTCCTTTTGATTACTCATGTTTATCACGTAACCTGAAAGACAAAATGTGCTACTTATTTATACTTGCGCTGTTTTCAAACATGAATTTACAAACTATCTGCACATAGTGGAAGCAAATTCATTTAACTATCAACGAATCGTCACACACCAGATCGTAGATTTGATAACTCAATCTTTATAGGCAAATGCAAAGTTTCGCATTGCATGAAGATTCGAGTCGACGTTTGATTTGCAACAAAGAATACATAAGACCACTCCCTAGAGAAAGTACTGAGTTCAGGGTACCCATATACTGAGAAAGCCTCAGCAGGGTACCCGATATGGGTGCTTCGAAAATTATCAGTAATTATACTGACGTAGGTACTACATTGGGTACCTATTGCAGTATGTTTACTGAATAAGTACTTACATGAGTACCCACACCTGTAATTTCACTAGGAAAAGCTCTACAGGGTACCCTAGATTTGTTGCGTTCTGTATAGCAACTGTTCATTCACCGTTTTCTTTTGCATATACGGTTTCATATAAGCAACTCGAGGAAGCATAAGAAAAAAATATTTTTTCATACTAATTTTTTCTAGATTATTTTTCTTGACTATTTACTAGTCGAGGACATGCTGATCTCAATCGTAGATTGAGGGAGGACTACCTTGAATTGGTCTGATGGAGATCCGACCAATTCGCGTCCGGTCAGATCTCGAAATTTGACCTGCTTGACTTTTCAGAATTAGAAAAATTAAATAAAATAAAATCGAAAAAATATCATAAATTGCTTTGAGAGAAACAAAAATGAAAAAACGCCAGAGGTTAGTTTCGATCATCAACATACTGCAAGTTTGGCAACAGGATACCCAGAATTACTGAACAATAGTACCCGGTTGGGTACTTGGTCAGTACCTTTAAGTACCCATTTACTGGATGCTTTCCAGCAGGGTACTTGGTCGAGTACCTTATAGGTACCTAAAAGTACTTTAAGGTACTTCAGTACCCGAAAGTTCCTGTGACATACTAGTAGCAGGGTACTTTTTCGGGTACCCTTAGCTCAGTACATTCACTAGGGCTTGCACTCAAGTAACGTTCGCATTGAAAGATTAAGGATACGGTGATTACGACAGTGAAATACTGACTGACTAAGATAAAATAAAAGATAATCTTTAAAACAACAACGATTGATAATTTTGATGAGAGCACGAAAATTTACTCTTGGAAAGCTCTATCAGGAAAAAATGAAATATCTAACGAATATTTTTCAACTGGCAAAAAATAAGCGATACAATAGTTTAAAGTTCTGACTCCAGATATCGATTCAACTATTCATAATAGCGTCTATGAGGGGTCCGAATAACCGAGACACTGGTCAAAATTTAGATTTTTGATATTTTATCTGCGTTTGAAAAGTCATAGACTAAGAACAACAAACCTAAACTTTGAGTTCATTGTGATGTAGTATAGTAATGTTAGCGAATATCAACTTCTGAGTACTCTAAACTTTGTATCAAAAAATATAGAACACTAGTGAATTCTCCTGGATACTGCAGAGTTGTTTATTCAAGTCACAGATAGCTAAGTTTTTCATACTCAAGGCAGAATAGATAAAGATGTGGTTCGAGTCCTTACATCGATTACTTCAACGAAAGTTCTTTTACAAAGATATGCCCACGAGATTGTTTTGTCTTGTTGAGTGAAGATGTATATGTAAATGTGTTGTGTTATCGCATGTCATCCATCCGCACTACAAGATACACCAACGTCCACTTGAACCCACGTATACTCACTCACCGCGAGCCGTGCATTGACATCGGTACAGGCAAATACTCGATAGTTTGTATAAGGAAGAAGATTTCCAACTATGACCTGCTATTTCACGTAGAAAATAACAAAAAAAGAAACTATCCTGAAATCTGGCTGGGTGTGGGTATAATAGTTTCTTGATCACCAATCACACGTACAACCACGCTCTCAATCAAATTTATATGAACTCTAATTCTCACAATGAATTTATTTAGGTATCTCTTACATATCTGGTTAAGATATAGGATAAAAATAAATATGTATGATAAATCACAATATCAAATCGTACATACATTCCGTTGCGGATATATAATTTTATATCTAAATGAACTGATGTAATGTATAAGATATACTTTGATGAATAGTCATTTAATAAGGATATGATGATACATCTTCCTCATAGAGACGTTTATTTGTATTAGTAAAAATGGCATACTTTGAGAAAACAAACTTGAATGATTAATATTTTGAAAACGAGAACAGATGAAACCCATACTATACGGACCATAAACAACAGTATACAACGATCTAATCAGTCGAAGAAATCTTCATTTGAAACGCAAAAAAACCGTTCTAGTGAAAACCAATTTTATATCGAAGGATTTAAACAGTTCTCCCTATCTATTGAAGAACATGCGAATAAATTACAATACAAAAATGAAGACACAACGGAAAACGTTTTACTAAAGAAAAGAAATCATACATACTTGTAAAGTAAGAAAAAGATGTTATTGATCGGCACGTATATGAATATATATAGGAAGTATGATGATAGAAATATGAGAAGTATCGGAAAATACTACGCAACCGACAGCACATTAATCATCCTAATAAAAATAAGTCTCTAAGATAAAGAGAAAAATGTCATTCATCCATCTGTTTATATGCACACAACGTTATGAAAGAAGAATGCACAGTAGCAGAAAATATTTTGTCACGGATAATAAATTATACATGTTCATAGAAATAAGCTTGGAAGACGAAAAAACTCGTCCGTATTTATTTGTCTATATATGAAAAATACAATAATAGGAAAATGAAAAAGCACCAAACGACGATTTACTACAGAAAAGACTATTTGAATATATATTTATTAAAAGTGGGTCGATAGGAATAAGGTTTGAAACAAAGAGAGAAATGTTTATCATCTAATTTTGTATATGTCGTATCGAAGTTACACTGCTCGATGAAGTTCCAACTCTGATGAGAAAATTTTTTTTCAGTTACTTCAGTTGAGCTAAATTAAAACATTATCAAAACTTAAGTTCATTTTTCACCTTAAAAATATTTTTATGGTTTCTTTGACGAAGAAGCATAGAAAAAAATAACTCAGAAATTCAAGCAATGAAAATTATACGATTAACGCGTTACAAAAATTGTTTCTTCCTCTTTCAATCCATGTGAAACCGTCAAAAATATCTGCATTTTTGCGTTTTAACAACGTACTGAGTTCCAACACAAGATATATTAGTTTTGATCAAACTATGTCTTATTCCTTTCTATTCATGTTATCAATCGTACATAACACATCGAAGACGTACATTTCTGTAACCAAAGATCAAAAAAAAAAACAAACACGAGAAAAGGACAGAGAAAAAATGTCAGGAGAAAGAAAGAAGAAGAAGATGTAAAAGAAATAGATGATTATAGCAAAAGAAAAATAAGGGCATCATTAAAGTTAGATATACAGAATGATAATTATATGAATTTTTTCATAGAAAATAATGAGTTGTTTTTCGGTATAGATATCATTGAGAAAGAATTGAATTCAGAATACCTATCTACGAAGAAAGTCTTAGCAAGGTAGCTGAAATGGATATTTAGAATATTTTCAATAATTATACGGATATAAGTACCTTCTAAAGTACGTATGCCAGTATATTTACTGAATAAGTACTTGTATCTGTAATTTTACTATGAAAAGCCTAATAAAACATCCTTATTTCCTT
The DNA here is from genome assembly GCA_905250125.1 of Rotaria sordida. Taxonomy (NCBI): domain Eukaryota; kingdom Metazoa; phylum Rotifera; class Eurotatoria; order Philodinida; family Philodinidae; genus Rotaria; species Rotaria sordida. The sequence goes on along the minus strand of CAJNOL010001310.1, from coordinate 23,029 downwards.
TATGTAACGTACCTATTAAAGAAAAAACACATCAATGTACTTAAGCATAAAAATTGATGCTATAAATCTAAAACTGCTCTGTATGATTCATGTGAATATTTTCAAGCTTGTTTTATCATCTTTTTTTTTGGAGAAATGTCTTTCAGTTGTTGAACTTTTTGTTTTACTTGTTTTAATGAAGTGATCATAGTTTTGATTTTATTCTTTATCATTAAAATTCTTTTTTAACAACATTCTGAGTAAAACCTGTAATTTTTATCAGTTGTGTTAAGCGCATGTTACAAATACTTTATTTCATCTTGATTATTAAATTTTTTCATGCTTATAATGCTTTATGTATAATCTTTTATTTACTTAATAAATTTTGTTTTCGAGATTATGTTAAATCTTTTCTTTTAGTTTATATGGTATGATTTTTATTGCAATATTAATTTTTACTACATCAATTTCGAAAGAAGTGAAATTATCGATTTTCTTTAAATAGAGAAAAAGATTAGTATGCTATTACATATCTGTCGATGATTCCTTATTTATTTCAGAAACTACTGAGAATATTATTGGCTTATGAGGAGGACAAAACACATACGAGCATATCTCATACGAAAAGATAATTGTTCTAGTTTAGAATGCGGCTCCTTTTTGCATTTGTTTTGAAATGAATAATTTCTACTCTCAAGAACTTCATAGCGTCGAGTTGCATATACAAAGTTTCTATAATGATGTGCTATAGAATCAAAGAAGAACCAAGAGCGGATTTAATTAAAAAACGAATCTTAGAAATGCATTCATCAATGTCTTTTATTGAAAGAACAAGTCAATTTGTAGGGTGAGCGTATGCCTCTGTTCCAGGTGTGGATTAAGATAATATTCACACCCCTCACGCACACCTAGAGCGAAAAATCCTTGCTAACAACTGAAAATGATTTAGTGTAGAAGATTTTAAAAGGTGATTTTTAAATGCACGACAATACAATTGATGACCTTCATGATCAAATTACAGATGGGTGTGGATGAGAGTGAGAGTGAGTAAACGAAGAGAAGATCCTCACCCATACTCCACATCCACTTACACCCGAACGCCATCCACACCCACATTCATCTCCTATTTTTACATTAATTTCCTCCAGATATATTTTCACTATAACTTCTCTTCAACAAGATGTATCGAGCTTAATATTTTATGGTGAATGCATCTCATTTACTTCTACTAATAGCCCAAATTTCATTGAATTTGGACAATTTTCTCAAAAAGGGTGAGGTGGTGGGTGTGGGTCTTCAGTTAACCGACACTCACATCCACATCCACACCCACCTACACCCACACTCCACACACCCGCACCCCACACCCACCCACACCTACACCTCACACCCACTCACACCCACACCCACACCCACACCCACCCACCCCACACCCACCCACCCCACACCCACCCACCCCACACCCACCCACACCCACACCCACACACCCCTCAAGCTCAATAAGCGCCAAAAGAAGGTTATTTGTGCATAGTTATAAAAGATATATGACAGTTAGTAGTTATTCTAGTCAAATCTACCAAAAAAGTATCTAAAAATGTTAAAATATGGTAAAAAATTTTTTCAAAAAATGTTTTTCGTTTTTTCTCAGTTTCGGCTTTCTGGACCGCGCAATCCATTTTTCTCTGTCCAGGCTCATTCAATATATTTATATATTTTTTTTGTTTGAAAGAGCACGTCAAGATGTAGTGCAGTACAGAGTCCTTTTTTTTAATTAAGCTTGTTTTTTATTATATATACAAACACTTATATAAACAGACCACCATTTTTGGCGCGTTTTTTGAGTCACTGAACTTGTCAGCCCTTTTCTCCGCTTAAAAGATAATAATTTAAAAAAAAGGACTCTGTACTGCACTGCATCTTGAGATGCTCTTTCAAACAAAAAAAAAATTTAAATATATTGAATGAGCTTTGACAGAGAAAAATGGATTGCCAAATGAGCTATTTTTGACCCTTGCTTGGTTCATATCTCTGTCAAACATCAGGGTATCGAGCTGAAAATTTTACCACAGCCTCCACACATCAGCCCCAACATATGCTCCAAATTTCAGCCCATGTGAACGTACCTGGGCTGAGATCGATTTTTGAGGGGGGGGGGGGTGGCCTTAATAAACTAAAAATCCAATGATTGATAACCCAGTCATGACTGGATACCCAGACATGACTGGGTACCAGTCGGACTGGGTACCGGTCATGACTGGGTACCAGTCGGACTGGGTACCGGTCATGACTGGGTGCCAGTCGGACTGGGTACCAGTCATGACTGGGTACCCAGTCCGACTGGTACCCAGTCGGACTGTACTGGTGCATATCTACATATAGTCACTTATAATCACAACATTTTTATTGATTAATCCAGCT
>CAJNOL010001310.1:0-20532 GCA_905250125.1 Rotaria sordida | reverse complement strand
AGTACAACAGTCATTATGAAATGGCATTTAAAAAATTAAAATTAATGCTCCAGAAGATGGTCTCAATAGGACCGAAAATTAGACAGACAATAAATTTCGTTTATTTAAAAAATAAAAAAAAAAAAAAAAAAAATAGATTAATAAAAATCTGCTATACTAAAAATCAATATTTGATTTAGTCTCTTTTCTTTGTTCCGTTGCTTATCCAAATTATTAAAATTAGTGATATTAAAAATCCATGTTCTATTAAATTCGATTTCATGTATGTATTAGATTCCGGTGTTGTTTAATTGGGAAATTCCGGAATTAAACGGAATTCCGAGGAATTGTTACGGGCTCAGCGTATATTCGATTCAGGAATCGCGGGAAATGATTCCGGAGTCGGAACTGGTTCCGCAATGTTCAACTTCGCGGAATAGGATGACTGCTCTTCACTTTTCACGAAAATTATTGTTTTCGATTTTGAAAAAATCTTTTACAGACAGCTCCAAGCGACTGTTGTTAGCGTGTTTTCTGTCTGATCGGGATCGAGTCCACAATCCATAAAAAATAAGAAGTATTCTTATAATAAAAATATTTAAGAAAGTGAATTTTTTTAATCTAGAAATCCTAACCAGACTAAGCAATGTCTTATACACAGATTCTAAGCACAACTGGGTCGTGACTATATCAGGGGGATTAGTATAAGTGATCGTAACGAATTGGATACGTACCCGTGAGAGCCGACGAGTAGTGAGAAAGCGGTACATATTGAAACAACGATGCTGTGTAGCCTTCGAATCCCCTTATCGCAACTGTGAGAAAATATGTGTTTTACTGCGTGGGTATAAGGCACATAAAGAAGAGCACGCGTTTTTTTTATTTTGCGTTTCTGTGTAACACTCGAAAACACTTACATTGCAAAATAATAAAGGTGGTTTTTTTTATAAATATAAACTACAAATTCTGTGCAACAGGTTTTACATGCATCACTTTTATCTGTGTACACAGAATATGGAATCAGCTCGTGAGGGTAATAAGAGAGAAAAAAGAAACAGTAATGAAAAAAGAGAAGAAGGAAAAAGAAAAGAGAAAAAACTGTAATAACTGAATAGAAGCGAGTGAGCAGAGAGAGGAGAAACGAAAAAAGGACCTTTATAAAGGCAAAGAGAAGAGATGGATCGATTTTTCGTGTTCTTATCTTCACATGTGTTTAGTCTATTTCAGTAAATGTAATCCATTTCAAGACAAATGATTCATGACTGTTAATCAATAATTTAACTTGATTGTTACGAAAAAACTGGCCAAGGTGATCATTTTTTCTGTTATGAAACTCATTCCAAAAGAACATATCATTATAAAAGAGTGAACGGCTCGGATCCGTTATGTGTATGCTTCTCAATCTTTTCCTAGTATACTGTTTAACGTAAAAGTCTAATGAATGCTCATTGGTCATAGTGTTAAGCTACCAGCTGAGATAAAGAGACAGCGATGTACCAGTCGGAGTCCTACACGAAATTTCTGCTGTAAAATCTGTTGTTGTTGTGACTCTGGAAGTAGAGGAAAAAAATGGAAATAACCATGCAAAGTGAGGAAATATATATGCGAAAAAACATTGTCTCAATGCCTTGATAGACATGTGCCTTCTTGTTCTTAACCATCTGAGTTTATCAAGGAACTTTTGGATATTTCCTACACATGTGTTTATTGTTGGTTTTAGGGAGAATTTACTTGTCCATGTGAATCCTAAATATTTAAATTCGTCTACTAATTCAATTTTTTGATCATTGATTTCTATTTTTATACTTTATTTTTTATTTGTGTATGAAACAATTGCACTACTGTTTTAAATATATTTACAGGTTGCTTTCAGGGTGTGAGTGTAGGTTTCTTGTCTTTTTCATTATCATTGCCACTCACACTCACCCACATCCACCAACATCCATACCCACCCTTCAGTGGATCCAGGGGGCTAATGGATCCCGGATGTTTAGTGGATCTAAGGATTTAATGGATCTAGTGGGTCTTGGAGAGAAACCTCATTTATTTGTACTTGTGCAAATGACATTTTAATAAGATTCTATTTATTGAGATTGCTTTTGCGATTGATGATGTGCTAGTGTTTGAAAGTTCTTCATTTAGATTGATCTAGAGGGAAACCTTTTGGTTACTTTTCTGTCTACTAGTCTCTAACCGAAAGTTTAAATTCTTTAGGTATTAATGAAGAAAGGCGATTTAATCGTGAAAAACTAAGATTTTTTGGAGACTTCTTTAAATTGAAGTAGTTTATTCTCTGATACCACTATTGCTTTTTATGAAAAACGGTTAAAATAACTGATTGTGTTCTGCGGCTGCAGTTAAATATTTGGTAATGATACTCTGCGAAGTTTTTCCAAATATCTCTGAAAAATCCTTCTAGGTGCATATATTTTATTAGAATTAAAACTTGTGAAAAATACAGAAAAAAATAAATGAAAAATCCACAAAGAACCAAAAGCAAAATTCAGAAAAAATAAATGATAAATATGTCAGAATAACAGATGAAGGGACTAACTAAGTTATAATATCCGATGATAATAATAGATGATGGGATTACTTCCTTTATGACATGTGTGAGTGTTTGTGTTATATTTCCTACAAAGAAATATCAGAAACATTATCTCGATGAGTTATCATTATAAAACTGTATTAACATAACATACCTGGCTCATTGAACACTCTATTCAGATTCTTCTCACTTCGAAGAAACGATAATGGACCTCTAGCTATCTTCAAAGGCTACACGACAAGTGGATAATTCATAGTAAGATATAATTTAAATATTTTGCTCAATGCGAAGCAAATATTTAGAGTTGATTACATGATCTACGAACAGACGATAAATGAATGATTCATACCAAGATTCTATTCATATATTTTGCTCAATTCGAAGCAAATATTAGGAGCTGATTTCATGATCGATGAATACACGACAAACGAATAGTTCAAACAAATGTCCTATGAAAATATTATGCTCAATTCGAAGGAAAGATTGGAAGTTAATTATATGATCGACGAACACACGACAAATGAATAATTCATAAAAGAATTCTATTCAAATACTTTGCCCAATTCGAAGCAAACATTTGGAGTTTATTACATGATCGACGAACACATGACAAATGAATAATTCATACGAAGATTCTATTCAAATATTTTGCTCAATTCGAAGAAAAGATTTGGAGTTGATTACATGTTTGACAAACACATGGTAAATGAATAAATTATAGGAAGATTCTATTCAAATATTTTGCTCAATTCGAAGCAAATACTAGAAGTTGATTCTGTGATCCATGAACACAGGACAAATGAATAATTCATAGCAAGATGCCACTCAAATATGTGCTCAATTCGAAGCAAACACTGGAAGTTGATTACATGATCGACGAACACACGGTAAGTGAATACATCATAACAAAATTCTATACAAATATTTTGCTCAACTTGAAGCAAAGATTGGGAGTAGATTACATGATCAACGAACATACGACAAATGAATAATTCATACCATGATTCTATTCAAATATTCTGCCGAATTCGAAGCAAAGATTTGAAATTGATTACATGATCGACGAACACACAACAAATGAATAATTCATAATAGGACTCTATTCAAATATTTTGATAAATTCGAAGCAAATATTTGAGGTTGATTGCATGATACACGAACACATGAGAAACGAATAGTTCAAACAAAGGTCCTATTCAAATATTTTGCTGAATTCAGAGCAAAGCTTTGCAGTTGATTACATGCTCGAGGAGTACACGAAAAATAAATAATTCATACGAAGGTTTTATTCAAATATTTTGCTCAATTCGAAACAAAGATTTGAAGTTGATTACATGATCGACGAACACACGACAACTGATTAATTCATACTATGATTCTATTCAAATATTCTGCTGAATTCGAAGCAAAGATTTGAAGATGATTACATCATCGACGAACACATGACAAATGAATAATTCATAGAAAGATATTACTCAAATATTTTGCTCAATTTAAAGAAAATATTTGAAGTTAATATCATGATCGACGAACACATGACTCATGAATAATTCAAACAAAGAATCTATTCAAATATATTGCTCACTTGAAAGCAGTTTTTGGAGAGGGCTATATAATCGAAGATCGGTCGACAAATGAATAATCCAAACAATCAAGATTCTATTCAGATATTTTGCTCAATTCGAAAAAGACAGAGATAGCTATATGATAGATGAACGCACGACAAATGAATAATTCATAGAAAGATTCTACTCAAATATTTTGATGAATTCGAAGCAAAGGTTTGCAGCTGATTGTATCATCAGCGAACACACGACAAATGAATAATTCATATGAAGATTCTATTCAAGTCTTTTGCTCAATTCGAAGCAAAGATTTGGAGTTGGTTACATGATCGACGAACACATGACAAATGAATAATTCATACGAAGATTCTATTCGAATATTTGCTCAATTCGAAGCAAAGATTTGGAGTTTATTACATCATCAACGAGCACACGACAAATGAGTAATTCATACCAATATTCTATTCAAATATTTTACTCACCTGAAAGAAAAACTTTGCATTTCATCATACGATCGATGAATACTCGGCAAATGAGTAATTCAAACAGAGCTTCGATTCAAAGATTTTGATAGCTCGGTAGAAAAGGGTTGGGACTGACAACATGGCCGAATATTACATGTCAAATGAAAAATTTTTATAACTGTTTTTTCAAGTATCTTGCTAGCTTGTAAAATAGATAAAAATGGCTATATGATCGATGAACACAAGTCAACTGAATAATTTATAGAAAGATTCTATTCAAATATTTTGATCAATTCGAAGCAAAGATTTGGAATTGATTGCATGACACATGAACACACGATAAAATGGATAATTCATACCAAGATTCTATTGGAATATTTTGCTCAATTCGAAGCAAAGATTGGTGTTGATTACATGATCGACGAACACACGACAATTGAATAATTTATACTAAGATTCTATTTAAAGATTTTGCTCAGTTTGATGCAAAGATTTGGAGTTGATTAGATAGTCAAAGAACACACGATAACTGATTAATTCATACGAAGATTCTATTGGAATATTTTGCTCAATTCGAAACAAAGATAGAAGTTGATGACATGATCGACGAACATATGACAAATGAGTAATTCATAATAAGGTTCTATTCAAATATTTTCCTCTTCTTAGAGAAAAAATTTGTAGTTCATTATTGGATCGACTAACACACGACAAATGAATAGTTCAAACAAAGCTTCGATTCAAATATTTTGAACACTTTGAAGCCAACTTTTAGAGGTACTAATAGAGATGGAAATGGCATGGCAAATGAACACTTCACAGCTTGAGGGTTCTATTCGAATACTTCGCTGTGTGATATAAGTAGCATCTGTGGTCTCTTCAAAGACAAAAGTCATGCGCATCTTGATTCATCGCCGCCGCCTGTGGCATGAATATTGTTACCATCAACACCAACAGGACGATGAAATAAAGCATTTGCCTGATCTTTTGCATTCTTGTTTATTGCTGTTCAACGCTTGAAGAGAGAGTGATAGATGAATCTGAGCAAGAACGTATATGGTATAGTCCTACTGTTGTGGCTCGGCTTTATATATACGTCGAATGCTGAGCAAGAATGAATCTATAAAAAAAACAGTTTTTTTCATGGATTGAGAGAGAGACAAATTTGCTTTTTTGCTCGCAGAGTGAGAGATAAACAGATTTGTTTTTTCTCATAGGCAGGCCTATCTATTGTCATCATGGTAGAAAAAAATCGCTCTCATTGCCTCTTCTGCTCGTGTGGAGAACGAATGTATGTGGGTGTATCCATCGAAAGAATTCCACTTTTTGGAAGATATCACGAAGTCTGTTTTTGATATGTGTCTTCGACTACTAGATGTCTGAATAGTTCTTTGAACACAAAAGACTCGAATCTTCTATGGGTTTTTGAGAAATCATCCGAATATGAGGAGCATTTATAGGTGAGTTGCTGATGTGATTCAGACTGTATTTCGGTTGCTCGAAAATAAATTATGATTATATGTTCGCATTCTGTACTTTGAGGCAAATAAAAAACAGAGGGTTTTCAAATGTTTCTAGCTTCTAGGAAGATATTAGATGGTCTACAGTACACATAATCACTGACTTTTAGATGAATTATCGTCGAAACTTTTCTTTCTTGCTTTTTTATCGTAAATGGAGTGTAATCACGAGAGAGCGAGGCTTTCTGTTACTCTTTCCACTGTGAGGTGTGGGTATCAGGTTGGAGCTTCTTACCCACATCCATACCCACCCAAAGCGTCTATAATTAGAAATAGCATCATCGAGTTGTAGTAACAGTCGAAGAAAATGCTATTCTCTCATCGAAAGAAGATTTTACTTATCGTGATAATACCACTTGCCACACATAGTACACGTCAAGCTAAATATTATGTGTAAGAAAACTTTTTCAACAATCAAAACCTTTGCTTGTCTCATTATCGTCGAGCTCAATTCAAGCTGCTTCTTCAGTTTTATTGTCAGTAAGAAACAAAGTATCAAAGTATCAAGATATTCTCATTAGACATTTTTCTGTCTTCGTTGGTATTCCTAACGTGAAAACAGAATTTCACCTACACGTTGATGTTCGAGGGTGTAAGAACGAGAATTTAACGTTACATGTTGGTTTATATAATTTGATATGGACACGTTTAGCTGTTATTTCCTATTGTACATAATTTCAATAATTTCTCGCATGATCCCATAGATCTCTGTCTTAGTTTTATGCTCAACATTTAATGAAGCATTTGATAGTGGTGAATCGCACACATGAATAAATCGCGGTTAAATTCCAATGATGACACGATGTATTCGAATACAGTTTTGAAGAGAAAACCATAATTGTGCTATGTAGACAATATAAAAATTGTATATACGTCGGAAAGTTAGAAGAACTGAACGAAGGTTGATCGACAAATACTGTACAGTGTAATAGTCTTTTTTATGTAAATATTATTACTAACGGCTGAAAAGAGAAAAGAAAAACAAAGAGTTCTGCTAAGAGTAGTTTTTCAAGGTTTCATATTTCACCTAGCTCTATATTAATACAATTTTTCTCATTCTACGATGAAGTAATATAGAGAAGAGCGAGTTCAATTATATATTCAAACAAGTACTGTATATTTGTTGATTGAATGACAAAAGAGAAAATTCAAAAGAAAAGGCTGCTGTTGGATCTTCTGTTCCTGTTCTTTTCTTTAACAAACACTTTCATTTTATTTGTAATCTAATGTCAATATAGGAAAGAGACAAAGAAAAAAATATTATAGAGAGAAAGAAAATTATTCCATGTCCCTTTCATATTTAGTTGGAATATTTGCAGACTAATGAAAGATATAATATACTAACTCAGAAAAAAAGAGAAAACAACAAACTAACGTCTTCATTCCACACAATCTAAAAAGCTAACTTACTCCGTCTTGTTTTTTACATAAAAGAAAACAAGAAAATGTCTATAACTTATTCTAATTTATCTACCTCTCCTGTTTTTTGTCGCCCGCGTTATATTGAGCGATGTGGAAATGCATCTTTAGATTTCTGTCCTACCAACGATAAACAATTTCAGCAATGCACAGAAATTGAAAATGAAACCATCAAAGATGGAGAAGACGAAACTAATCTGCATTGATCTATCGCCTGCATCGTCAGACATGGAAAGAAGTACAAGAACGATGATTTTTACGAACAGCATTCATGGTCACTTCAACGCATTAAGTACAATAACGACGGAAGTAAGAGTCTTCAATACTCACATGAAGAAAAATTTTTACTACCAATAACATTAGCTGCTGGTGTAACAGCCTCATCTCAACATCTGCATCCTCACAATACACTTTTTATGGCACGAATAGGAGATTTTACTGAGGCTTATTATCAGTTGGAACTACATAACAAGAAAAAAAAACAGCTGCTAATCTTGTCGTAGCAGCGGCTGAAGGAATTGTCAAAGAAGGAACTCGACTTGGTAAAGTACGCGAAGCAGAATCGTTGTCTCAGCAACTTTTGCCATTTAAACATTCAGGCGACGGCAAGTGCATCAATTATCATAAAATCTCGTCGGAGATTGGTGAAATATGTGTCAATCTCTATACACAAGACTCATTTTGACACAAACGAATCAATCATGTCCTTCGTACTGTAGCTAAAATCACTCTTGAAAAATTAAAGACATTAGGTCCATTCTGCTATTTATTGTATTATTATTTACTTAACAATTCTACAAGTGACATTTTAACCGTGTACCGTAGTTTAAATCTGATCGACAAAGAACGAGAAAAGTTTATGAGTGAAGAAGTCAAGTTCACCAGTTTCACTTCAACAAACAGAAATCGCAAAATTGCTGAGTTTTACAATGGAAATACACTTCTCATCATTGATCGACACATGAAATCTGATATGTTCGCTACAAAGAGTTGTGGTGCAAGCATTTCAGCTCTATCTACCTTTCCAGCAGAAGAAAAATTTCTTATTCGGCCTGGAACAAAATTTTATTTTGTAAAATATGTGTACCATATGGTGAAAAAGAAACATTTCATCCCTTTAAAGGCTTTAAAAGAGAAATAACATTAGTCAATCAGTAGCGTTTGAATTTCACGCTCTCTCCACATTTGACCATATATCTCATTCATTCTTCTCTATTAATTTGTACTTGCTTCAGTGAAGAGTGAAATTAATGCATTCAATATAGTGATTTACATATCTGCATATAAATTCCACCTAAATTGGAAGATGCACTCACATTTTTATTTTAGTATATAATAAAGATATTAAATCGGTTTGACAAATAGAACAGTTTTCACCAAGTGTTAAACTGTGGAAAGAAAGTTTGTTAGTGGAGACAACGTGAGGTTGAAATGTGAAACTCACATAAATTTTTTACCACCATTAATCTAATACAAAGTATGTCAAATAAAAAATTTCTGGTAGACTATAGTTATTTCACAATTCATTCGATCACTGCAGTAAGAATTTCTACAATTTATTTCTGCGTTTCGAAAAGAAATCTTTCTGTGTTGAGAGAAGAAACTGTCAGAATCGGAAGACTTTGACTTAAAACCTATATTTACTGTTATCTTCGAAAGTATATGTGGGTTCCACAAAATCAAATATTTAATAGGAAGACTCAAGATTGAAATCGGAACATACATATTAAGAGGAGAGCTAGCAGTGAAATATTTCTGTAGAGTTGGTCTGATTATGTAAAATTATAGATAGTCCAAGGTCACGACGTTTTTAAGAAGGATGAATGCGTTCACTTCACTGATTCCGTTGAGGATTATAAATAAAAGCACTGAAGGTGTTATACCTTGAAAGAATCAGTGTGTCTTTGTCTCAGTGACATCAGTATGGTATAGTCAATACTTATGGAACAATTCATTGAATATCAATGCATAAGCAAAAACATTGATTTATGAATGATGTATAGCTTATGCAGTACAATCGAATGTGATATTAATTTTGAGAAGATTCAAGTAATAAATATTTAAACTTGTAAAACGCCATATGCTATACATTTGCGAAATACTAAAAATGTCCGCTATTTTCTGACCTGCAATTTGAGACTTTGTAACGATGCACCTTCTAAAGATTTAAATATTCATGTTGTCCACATATTCAGAAACTGCTGTATATTATAGTCACTGAACGATGCTCAAATTTTAAAAATTTTCATCAGTGTATATAAAGTTTGAATGTGGGCGTAGTGTGTCGCTGATGATAGAACAACTGCCTATAAGATTCACACCCACATCTTCAACAAAATTTCTGTTATGATTTTCCATGGTTAATCAGGAGTTACCAAAAACCATCAACGCCTGTCAATGTAAATGTCATTCTTGAACTGGCAAACTTGGAAAATTTTGTTTCTCAATATTTTTTTAAGTGTGAATATGTTTCGACATTATCTCGTAGAGTATCACAAAAAATAAAAAAAGAGAAACAACCAAGCACATTAACGAAGGATAAGAAACGTATGAGTCTTACTGCAAAGAGAAAACGAAGAATTATTCGATAAAATAGGCAAATAGTGTTATATATATAACATTAAGTCTATTCAACAGCACTTTTTACATTAAGCAATTCTCAATACATTCAATTTCATTGATTTCATTGTGGTAAGTAACTTATTAAAATAATGCTAACAGCAGAAGCAAGCTGATTAAATAACATACAATTTTTACAAGATAACGAAGCAGCAAAATTTTTATACTTTTTCATGAAAAAGATTTATCCGTGAAGTCTGTTAAGATATACCTTATTCTATTAAATATACTAGCTCTTCTAAAATATAGCCAGATCTATCAGAATTTATAGGACCTGAACAGATCTTGTTTTCATTATGAATGTGTTTCCACTTTAATCCATATTCTGTGTGTATAATTCTAATCTAACTCTCATTTTTAAACAACAAAAAAAATTTTAGTATAAGTGTGGTAGTATCTCGCAGACAGTAATTTCATGTACGAAAATATCGTGTGAGAAGTTTAACAGTAGAATATAATCCAAAAGACAGGCGTGGGTGTGTGTCTGAGTCTCAGTCAGCTATTCATCCATACCCACAGCCCTGACATGAATAAAATTGTAGATTTAACTGATTATAATCAAAAAATTTAAATAAAATAAAAATCAAGAGTATTAATAAACTTTGAAAACTTTACGCAGTAACTGTGTAAAAGTAGAGTAATATGTCATTTCTTTTTTGCTGCATTTTTGCGACATTCTTGCATTTTGTTTTGAGTCCATTCAGCTACTGGTTGACTATTCGCAGGATTGTGAGAATAATGCGGATCGGCATTTCTCGGCATTCCTTTATAATTACTTGATATTGCACCTTCTGTATGACCACCAAGAGCATCAGCCATATTCTTGCCAATTGCTCCTTCTTTTGAAATACCTTTGTTTGCATCTGCCATCTTGGATTTTTAAAATCTACCAAAAAAAACATAAATCCGCTTTTCAATGCCTTTAAAATACAAGGGACATAACAATATTTGCCGTCTGTATCTCATCTCTTTTCTTTATTAATGAGAGCAGGATGTAGCTGTGACTGTGCGGTGTAGATGTGTTTTATTCATCCGCATCCCTACACATCGACACCCACACTCTTCTTTCTACCACTGCAAATGCCATTAAGCTACGAGAATGGTAGACGTTTGGGAAAAAACACTGCTAGTGCAACATCTTCGTGATTTATCTGTGAAACTCGATGTAGCTGCTGTTAGTCTGCATCCTCCTTTGGCTTTATCTCCAAAAAATGTAATAAGGAAGCAGTTGGTACATGGTAACAGGCCGTCACTGACATGCAATCTATGATTGTATATTCACAACTTTTACCATTATTTATAAGTCTCAGACTGGCGTATGTCATGTGCGTAACGCGTTGCTATCGGCTTTCCGATCTGTTTGCGAAGTCTGGGGGAGGGAATGAATCCGAAACATCTATCATATATACTTCAGCACTCCTTTTATATCGCGTTTCGCAAAATATTAATCAAAGCCTAGCTTAAGATATACTTTGTATTTAAATACATTGTACTAGGTACATTTGTACTCAGCACCGAGACTACAGTACAAAATACAATTCTTGAGTGCAAAGTATATATACTTTTACTTGTTGTACTTGTACTCGTTCAATCACTGTTTCAAATGAAGAAATTGCATATGGATCTAAAATATGGAAATTATATGCTAGTACTTTTGGTGAACTACAGGGTGTTCCAGAGATAACTTACCAAAAGTTTTTTCGTTTCCGTTCACTATTGGCTGGACTTCGTCGGTTAATTTTTTTTATATAACAGATAAATACACCGAGTTTTTATTTCTACAGATAAACTTCAAAAGCACTGTTGAAACCTAAGCCCATTAACCGAAATACCAAAATTTAGTCTGTTTTCTATGTCTCGAGAAACTCATGGATTCTGTCTGTCTTAATTGCTTGTATTTTGACTTGATACCATGCAATTCGTTTTTGTGAAGACATACCAAAATAAAATTCTATGAAAAGATTGTTCAAGAATTAGACAGCTTAAAGACTCGAATCACTCAATAACTAAAAGTAATTAGAAAAGAAATGCTCCGTCATTTTTTTCAGAAAACAGAAAACAGGCTAAATTTTGGTATCCCAGTTAAAGGTCTTAGCTTTCAACAATGCTTTTGAAATTCATCTATAGAGATAAAAACTCGGTGTATTTATTTATTTTATAAAAAGAAATTAATCGATGAAGTCTAGTCAATAGTGAACTGAAACGAAAAAACTTTTGGTAGGTTATTTATGGAACGCCCTAAATATACGATATCAAGAGATATCTGGCTGTAAAGCAGTAATCATTTTTATGGCTAGTACGCGCTACTTGGTTCTGTGGTTCATTTCTTTTAGAATACATATCAATAGAAAGCACCATAATTGAATGTGAGCCTCGCAATTATTGATCTGTCAAGAATATTTCTTTTATTCGAAATATTACATAGACTTGGTGTATCAACAGCTCGCAATGTCATATCTGCAATTATACGAGAATGACTCACATTAAGAAGCCTACCAGAATATTATGTTGCAATAATGTAATATATGTTAATAATAAAGAGTGGATAATGAGTTTATTGTGTTAAGATAAACTATAATCAGCAATAACAAGAATAATGATAATGATGATAGTAATAATCAAGAGGAGAAAAAATCAACAACTGGATCAAAAGAAAACAACAACTCAATCAAGAGTGTCGGCCATAGACAAGAGAGTACACAACAGATAAACGAGGATCATAGAAACAAATTATATATATAACGTTTAGCATCAACGAGCGCCATCTATTGACACTACCATGGAACAGGACTACTCTTCAATATCGTAGTTAAGATCATGACGTAAGATCTTTCTACAGGTTGTTCAATTTAGAGTGTGAGTGTGAATATTGTTATTCTCTTGTCGCACTCACAGAACCACACCCACACTCACCCAAAACCGATCACGTACGATGAAGAGCGATCATTTAAAAGGAGAAAAGAAATCATTGATGATCGGGTAATTTTATTTTTGTCCTCCAAACGGATTATCAAACGCCGCTGACTCGACCACTGAAATCACTAGGGCAAGTAGAGCAAATACAAATCCATAAGGTAGAAATGCATGCTACACACAATCGTCTAAATAAAACGTGACGCACATGTTGCTGGAGAATAGTTGCACGAATTTTCCGAAAAGCCTGGTATTGCATGATTTTAAGAAAACTGGCCCATTTTCCAGTGTTCATATTTTTTTCTTTGTAGGTAAGAATTTCTGTAGTATATTATTAACAAATGATGGCAGATCCGAATACTATATTTGTATTAGTAAATGTCATGACAGCACCAATATTAATATTGTTGCATGTTTATGTCTGGAATCAGTCGGATTAGATTTGCATTTTCCATATAGAGTCAACTCATATAATAAAAGCTTTACTATTTGATTTTATGTGACATGGATCATATTACTTCTGGAACTCACGTGCCTCAAAGGATAATATGTCTTATTTATCTTCTTCCAAGCATGGCAAATAAAGACAAAACAGTTAAAAATCACGATCATTGCTTAGCTGTAGTTGAGTAAGAAAAACAACAGAAATTCTTCATTTGCTAACAACATAAGACTACAAGCAGGTATATATTAGAATAACTATTATACGTAGTTGTCTTGCATCTTGTGTAGCGAACGGATAAATAGATAGAAGGACAACATAAATTTCTATTAGTATTCACCACTCAATTAGAAAAATATAGGATGTTTAATATGTTGGCTTGAATGAATATCCACCTATATATTTTATGAGCGAGAGTCAATGTGATCTAGTCTAATTTGACATCATTTATCAGCTATTTCGCCTATACTACTGCAGTTAAAGATGTGCATATTATAGCAAGGACGTTCAAAAGATCAGGGCGAGCTATGGTTGAGCATGCATCAAATCCTGTGAATCCCTTTCAAAGATCAAATACTTTTCATCTAACTTGTCTCGTCAAATGCTACTGAATCTCAAAGACAGACATAATCAGTTTTATCTGTTCTATCCACAGTAGTTTTTAAATTGTGTTCAATTCATAAAAATGTACCAATGTTTGGTAGGATTTAGCCGATCTATGGAAAAAAAATACAAGTTGTAACTGAATCCTACAGAATCTTCGTGCATTTTTATGGACTGGACAAAATCTAAAGACAGCCATAGATAGAACCGTCAAAACCCGATCTTGTGTGACCTTCAGATTCAATAGGGTTCGAGTTTTTTTATATAAAAAATATTTGATCTTTAAAATGGACACACAAGATTTGATATATGCCGTGTTATGGTTATAGTGAGAGTCTCATATTTTCAGACGTGCTTCCTGCAGACATGATTCAACAACTTTACACGATCTCTCTGGCAGTACACAAAATGGAACTCGATACTTGTAACACTATTTTACTGAGTACATTACTTTGAGACTAACTATCATTTCGCAGCTCTAACCAAATCATTTCCAAAGTTAGCTCAGAGTCACATCTCTCATTTGCCTCCGTTATACACTCATTACATCGTTGATATTATTCTACTAGACTTGTACCAATTCACATAGAGAAACTTGGGATGGCCAATCTTTTTGCCATTTGTTAGATTTATATGAATCTCCCTATCGAGAATCATGAGTAATTAATTTGCAGATAAGAATTCTCGAGGAAAGCAAAGATAGAAAAAGATTTGATTCTGGCATGTTCTCTATTTGTGTTTTTCATAGGGGTACAATCAAGTTGACAATTCAATCACGAAATCAGGTGATAAATTCATAAAAAGGTGAACGAGAGACAACTTCTGAATAGTTACATACATTTTACTCACAAACAAGCAATGGCAAATACAGACGTCGATACAAACAAGCAGACGAACACTGTTATGAGTCCTTCAGAAACTAGCTATTCTCCTCCACCAAGTTATGATATCGTTAATCCAATGGCGTCCACGTCGGCGAACCTACAACCTCCTTCAAGTAACATATGTGGTCCACAACCTGTGTTTATACAAGTGGTTTCTGTGTTGCCGGTAGGTCAAGTGCATGGTGCGTCTGTTGTTTCAGCTCACGCAATGAACATTAGAGATTACATGGTTTGGTCAATTCTCAACATCTGCATTGGTGGGATTTTTCTTGGCTTGGTCGGCATTTTGCTTTCTAATCAAGTTCGCGACAAAAAAAGATGTGGCGATATTGAAGGCGCGAGAAATTTGTCAAAATGGACAGCTGTATGGAACACTTTTGTTACTCTCGCTGGAATTGGCATCAGCATCGGAGTAGTCATTTACATGATCAATAGCTACAAAAAACTCTAGTGCTATTAATCCATTTCCTTCAAATGAGAAACTCTATTTAACTTATTATATTGCTTTCAATAAGCAACATAAATCAGTCTTATAATCTTTTCTGCTCAATTTGTAGGAAATCAAACGGCAAATATAATGAAAAAAGGATGAACAAAATTCAATGCAGTAAACAGGAAAGATCAAGGAATATGGCAAGATCGATCTCTTTTGATACAATCATTTCGAGCTGTTTTTACGGGCAACAGTTTAGCGCCATAGATTCTAATTAGGTATCTTTTATTTTTTCGAGATCTCGTTTTGCAGACGAAATATGGAGTGGCATTTTTGCAAAATTTTAGACATCTGTTAACTTCTATATGTATAGACCTATATGACAAGCAGAGTCACTGATGTTACGTGACAGAATGAAGAAAAAGATGACCTTCATAGGACTCGACCTCACATCTTCTCTATTCGAAGAGATGTCTTAATGTAGTTAGACTAGAAGGAACATCTTAAGCTTCATTTAGCTCCAGAGTGTATCATCACTAACGCTAACAACATGAAGCATTGCTCTTGCGCTTTTCGATGATTTTCAGCATATATAAGGGTCCAAATTTATGCTCAATTTTATCATAGGGTGGGGTGTGGATATGAGCGTGGGTGAAGGTGGGTTGGATTAAGGGACCTCTCCCTCAGACAAAGTCAATTCTGGTCGAATTTATCAATTTTGTAATTTATAGCTCGTTAGATAGAGCAAAGTGTCTACTCTCGAATGCACTATAGTTGATTGATTTTATGATGAGCTTTAAGGATACTACTGTCCATTTCAGAATTAAATGGCCATGGGCATTTTTTGAATAACTCCATAAGAACAAAAGATAAAGAGTTGATATTTTTACATTACATAGAGTTGAGGTTGCTCTATCGTTTCATATAGTCGATGAAAAATTTCAGTTATTTTTCCTCTAGCATACATTATGAGTTTCGAAGATGAGCATAATCGGTAGAAAAAATTAAATGCTTTCCCAACTCTAAGATAATGGGCAGATAGCCCTATTTCGCCGCTATCGATCCACGCAAGATCGAGGTCGATAGCTATTTGCGTTTCAAAAATACAAAGGTTTTACTGGAGGCTAGTGATCAGGTTTTTTCCAAAATTTAAGCGAATAAAAAATATTTTGTTCTGTAAAATTTTGTTGTCTCTTATTTCCTAACATGATTATTAACCCTCAGAGTCTTTTTTTTTAATTAGAATAATATTAAAACAAACTCAAAATATAGTTTTTGATGATAGTGAACCAATATCAGTAGTTAGTTTTATTGGTAACCTTTACTATGCTGGTATGGATACAACAAGGTATACTAAATGTGATTCTATTGCACAAACGGTGCAATTCATCGAGTTACCAAAATAAATATTGTTTTATTTTGAACCAGTGCTAAAAGATCTATAAACAGCCTATGCAGATAATGAAAAAGTAAGATAAAGTTACAAGCGAACTGTGAAGAAATACAGCTGTGGAGGGTCGCAATGGATTACAATGATAGCGACGGGCCACCATTTTATATTGATATATAATGCTTTTTTTGCTTTTTGAATTCAATTTATTGTGGCATTACAGGTTCACAGAAAAAATAATTAGAAAAAAAAGAAAGATGATTGGGAATACCGCTTCAATATAGAGTATAATTCTATGAGAAAGGACATGAAGTAAGAAAAGACAGAAATAAAAGAAAGGAAAAGAAAAGACTCGTTCCACAGTTCAAGAAGACAGTTCTTCATATTTGGCGATATCGTTTGAAAAAATAGATAGAAGGAGGAGAGAGGAGCAGGAATGGACAATTCAAATGATGGAAGTTTATTTGAATCTATTCTCCCTCTTTTTTTCCTTTTATTTGTATACGTATATAAATTTACTAGCCATTTCGTTCAATGTTGGTTAGTTTTTGGATATGTCGTGCTGTGATTTGTAATTTTTCTGCTTCAGATTGAAAACAACAATGCTGAGAAGCCAACATTACAGTGAAGAAACAAAAGAATTGATGTTCAATGTAATTAAATTTATCGAAGGAGAAAAAAATGGAGCAACCATACCATTATATAATGTCAATGATCGTATAATGGCTGCACTTCAAATATCGCATGGTTCTCTAGTTAATTTGAAAAATGAATTAAAACAGTTAGAAGAACAACAAAAAGTTCTTGAACAGCAGTTATTTAAACAACAACAGCAACAACGACCATTTGTACTTGCGCAGAAATATAAAAACGAGCGTTTACATCGACGATCATCTTCACCTTACACGATACCAACAATTGACCAGTCCAGAAGTACGAATACGCCTCGTCCAGCTGCTAAATCACCAGCCAAACATGATCGTCGTACAAGTTTTAAAGTTTCTTTAAATGAATATGAAGAAGATTTAATAAGGCCAGTTTCACTGAATTATCTCTTTCATTTCAATAGTTGATGTCGATTATTTAGGTACTATTTTCATCTTCTTTTAGCAGAAAAGATATACCCAAATACAAGCAAATTGCTTGCTCGTATTCTTACCGACAATCCAAACTTTCCGGTGAAAAGTATTACGCTACTTTGGAGAGTGATGAAGAAAATTGGGTTTTCATACAGAAAAACAAGTCAAATACGTGTACCACTGGATTCAACAGATTTCATCGCACAAAGAGCATCACATTTTTGAAAGTTATATGAAATACGTCAGAATGGAACATTGATATTCTATCAGTAATTTTCAGTTGTCCTTTTTCATCACCGAAAATATTCTATACCGTTTAGTGATGGAACATGGTTTAACAGTGGAGAAGAGAAACGAGCCGTTTGGGTTGATGAACATGGTCAAGGGAGGATACGCATAACTCAAGGAAAAGGTAAACTTTCTTTGGAATTGTCATGATGCGAAAGCCGATGCAAACATGTAATTTAGGACCTCGTCTTGCAATAAGTGCGTTAATCAACGAGAATGGTTTCCACCATCCATCAATCGATATATTCAAATGCGACCAAGAACACTCAATGGATTCCATGCATTTCATATATTGAATCAGTCGAACATGCTCCAAACTACGAAAACAATTTGGTAGAAGTTTTGATTATTTAATTTTTCGTAACGCTTCTTTTAAAGGACATGCACTTTCAATAACTATTATTATCGACAACACCTCTTGGCATTGTGAAGTAACAGATGATACAAAACCACCACAACGTTCATGGAGAAAACAAATGATAGCTAACTGACTTAATGATCATAATGTATTATATGCTGATGATATTTCAAAAGCTGAATTGCTGCAACTAGCCTATGCAAATTTACCGAAAAAGAAATATAAAGTGGACGAAGAAACAAAAATATATCGAATTAATATCTTACGGTAAAGGCAATCTATTTATATCTATCTCATGCTAATGTTTTTTTAAAGTTTACCAAATAGACATAGCACCTTAAATCCAATAGAGTTGGCTTGGGCCAATATGAAAACATACATACGTGATAGAAACACGAAGTTTACCTTGGTTGAAGTGAGCAAATTGGCACAAGAATGGATAAATAATTTAGATCCGACGGAAGCAACCAATTATGTCAATCACGTTAAACAATGTGAGGCGATATTCAAGAAAGCCGATATGTTTGCTGAAAGAATTGAAGAAGAATTAAGTGATGATGACGACGAAGATGAATATAGTGTTTATAGTGTAGATACAGATGATGATGATGGTGGTGATGAATGATCTGTATGCTAATTTTGAGTAAACATTTTGACATTCTTTTTGAATTGATGGATTTGGATTCAAGACATTTTTTCAATGAAAACAGAAAAAGTTCATCAATAAAACTAACTAAAGATACAGTCAATGTTCCTAATAAGAACAGAATTTTCGGAGCTCTTAGTAATTTCTTGTTTATTAAGTCATTTTTCATAATAAAAATTTTTTTTTTTACATATCTGAGTGTAAAAACGTCTCCCGCGTCTAATGGTGCAAAAATTATCTAATTATCTCGTAAACTAATTAAGTAATTAGCGGTAGTTTGAGAATAGTTGAATTTGTTCTTATTAGGAGCACTGTTCCTAATAAGAACAACAAGCCAAAAAGCGTTCCTAATAAGAACACTTCGTATAAAATGTATAGAAAAAAATGCTTTTTAGTAAACGGCCTTTTTTTAATCAAAACTTGAAAATTTCGATACACTTCTGGAACAAAAAATGTTCCTTATCATTCGAGGAGTTAGAATCCAAATGTTCAGATTTTTACAATTTAAAATGACTGAATTATTTAAGTTTTAAAAAAAGCTTGCATGTTCTTATTAGGAACAGTGTTCTTAATAAGAACAACCAGCCAAAAAATGTTCCAAATAAGAACATTCAGTGTAAAATACATAGAAAATAAAAAATTTTTAGTAAATGAATGTTTTTTATGTCTAAAATAAAAAATTTCTTCATGCGTCTGCATTAAGAAATATTCTTTGACTCATGTCACATTAATATCCAGCGGTTCAAGATAAACAGACTTTCTATATGCTTAATCTTGATGATATTAATATCAGTGATTAATATTAAATTCTTTTTTTTCGATTTAAAAATATTTTTTAGAATAATTTTGATTAGAAAAGTACTCAGTTATAATATTTTTAATGTTTTCAACATATGAATTAATTGTACATTAACTATACAAAGCAAAGGGACTGATAAATAAGAATTGACCCCCCCCCCCCCTTTAAGATCGAAATTTTTTCGATAGCTCACCAGCATATGATAGCTCTTTCCTAGGACTATCAATTGGTGTATGAATTAGTGTGGCAACCTATCTTGCTGATCCAAAGTTACGGTTGATAATATCAGAAGTGGAGTGTGGATATTAGCATTTCTGATTACAGATCCTGAAGGCCGTCAATCACTTCAGTTTTCATATCAATCGATAGCTCTCTATTATATTTATAAGATGCTGGTGAAAAACTGAAAAAACATTATTGCCGACTATGGCTAAGTAGTGCCATATTGTCAAACAGCAGCCATAATATGATCATAATACTAGGATTCTGATAATAGCAATCATAACTGTGGATCAGCCAGATAGGTTGCCATACTGATTCATACACCAACTGATAGTCCTAGGAAAGAGCTATCATATGCTGG
>CAJNOL010001309.1:0-69669 GCA_905250125.1 Rotaria sordida | reverse complement strand
AGAAGAAAAAAAAGGTAGATTCTTTAATAATGATTCCAAGAGAAAAACAATACAAATAATTTTTTCAATTATAATTATTTAAGGACTATCTCGAATCGAAGTCATGAATGAAATGCTTTCATTTCTTGCAGCTGGTTATGGAACAACGTCAACAGCACTTTCTTGGTTTATTTATTTTATGAGTAAAAATCCACAAATACAAAAGAAAATAAAACAAGAACTTTCTGAATATCATGGTCAACGTCTTTCAATTCAACAAGTGGAGTCACTAACTTATTTAGATTATGTACTTCGTGAAGTATTCCGTTTAGCAGGACCAGTAACAGGTACTGTTCGAACGTTAACTGCAGATGATCAATTACCTAAAAGTGGAGCACAATTAAAAAAAGGTGATTCAGTTATGATTACATTTTATACTTTAGCAAGAGATAAACGTTATTGGGCAAATTTATATGATCTAAATGAATTTCATCCTGAACGATATTTAGATGATCCGGAAAATAAAAATAATCTATCAGCATTAATACCATTTGGTGGTGGACATAGACAATGTATGGGTCAAGATTTAGCTCGATTTGAATTAAAAATTATTTGTGCTAGACTTATGCAATTTGTTACATTTGGTGATGGTGGACCTGAACTTAATGCTGGAGGATATGATGTTACGGATACGATTAAACCAAAAAAACTTGCTGTAACTATAACATTTGATTAAATTTTTTTAGATAGAAAAGAGTTAACTAGCTTTGTATAACAGTTTGATTTATTTTTAAAATATTCATGTATTCTTTTTTTTCTTTTAAGAATAAATAGAAAAATAATAAATCTACTTTTGATTCAAATGAATTCGATATAATGGTTTATTGCTGCAAAATTTAATGTTAAATATTTCAATTAGGGATGCAACAATACTGGTGATCTCATATTCATTTCGACTTTTTCGGTCGTAGGTAGAGTCCATCGAGTCAAATTAGTCTATTTTTATAAAATTCAGCTATTTTCTTGAAATGGTTTTCCCGACCGTAAAAAATCGAAATCAACTCAAGACTACCATAGTTTTATTATGCGTTCACTATCTTCATCGTTAGTCTATATGTAGCTGTACGTAATATCGAGGCACCGAAGGTACAATACACCGTTATCAACACTGAATCCCTAATTTGCAATATTGATTGTCGTATTTTCTATCATGTAATTAAGCTTTAGAAGAAATAAAACTATTTTTAATAATCTCTAAGGTAAGACGCACATTCATTGAAGTAATATATATGACAAACTGATGTGGTTACATTGGATTGTAAAGTTCTTCTAATCATATAACACAATTTATATTAGTCAAACTCAAAAGTGGAAGTTAATATGACAAAAAAACTTGGATCTTTAGCTTGTAATACTTTATATAAAGTTATGAATCGTAATTCGAGAGTAAACATCTAACTAAACTGTTCTTTTGTTTTCTTCACCTTGGACTCTATCACACGCAAAAGAAAAAAAGAAAAATATTCAAAATTCTATGTTCTCTTATTTAAAAAAAAAATAATTTCGAGTTTGGTTTAACTTTTTATGACGAACTTAGAATACATAGTACATCAAACAATCAACAACAGTTTTTTATCCGATTATAAACATGGAAGATATTTCTTTGGCTTTACAATATTAAGAAAGCGCTTGGTAGTTTATTTGAAAGAAAAATATCTTTACATTACTTTATTAATAGAGAACGATATTGAGCGAACATTCTTTACAACCTATACATTATTTCTTTCAAAAAGAGAAAGCGAAAAAAAAAATAACGAAACAGAACGACCTTGTTTTTGACAACGATAAATTTTTAAAATAGAATCTCATTTTTCTCGCATTCACTTTAGTCCTTCAAGATCAACAAACAGAACTAGTAAAGTGTTTTTCTTTGATCGTTCGAAATTAATCGTTTTTTTTTGTTTGTAACCACCTGCGAATCACAAAAGACAACTTCTGTGAACAATCTGGCAATTATCGTTGTAAAGAGACGAATGGTGAATTCTTATTCTCTTTCACTTCCATGCCAAATTTTTCAACTCTCATTTCATCGTTTGTTATTTATGAGTAAATAAATATCTGCATAAATTCAATGGGTACACAACTATCAAAAAAAAATTCTCCTCAACTATCACAATTGAAATATGATTTAAGTCGTTTTGCTGTTATTACAGTTTTATTCAATCCAATTAAATATAAATCACGTTATGATTTATATCATAAATTTAATAAACATATGTTACGCTGTGGTATTAAATTATTTACTATTGAATGTATATTCGATATAGATGAACAATTTGGTTTACCCAGACAAAGATTTGAAATAACACGTGCAAATGAACCTCGACATTTACAAATCAAAGCTCCTTCAGTTATATGGTTAAAAGAAAACTTAATTAATATTGCTGTTAAACATTTACCTTCAAGCATTGA
The DNA here is from genome assembly GCA_905250125.1 of Rotaria sordida. NCBI lineage: Eukaryota > Metazoa > Rotifera > Eurotatoria > Philodinida > Philodinidae > Rotaria > Rotaria sordida. The sequence continues at coordinate 67,218 of CAJNOL010001309.1, read as the reverse complement.
ATATATTGCATGGCTTGATGCAGACATAGAATTTCAAGTTCGTTTTATATTGTATTTTTCTTTAATAAAATTCGTATTATTTCATTCTATTTATTTCTTATAGAGTTATGATTGGCCTTATCTGGCTATTGATCAATTACGACATTATCCAATTGTACAATTATTTCAATTATCTTTCTTTTTAGGACCATCAGGAAAAAAACAAATCTTACGTCGTGATTATTCATTTGTTTATTCTATTACACATGGAGAACCCATTGATTTTCGTCGTTCATCGGAATGTTATTTTCATCCTGGTTATGCATGGGCAATGCGTCGTAAAACGTTTGATGATATTGGTGGTCTTCTCGATTTTTCTATTCTTGGTTCAGGTGATATTCATTTTGCGTATGCATTATTAAATCGTATTGACGAAACTATTCCATCTGAAATACATAATGATTATCGACGTTTAGCTAATGTATGGGGAGAACGAGTTGCCCAAGTAGCTGGTAATGGTACTCATGTATCATATATTCCAGTTAATATATGGCATCATTGGCATGGTAGCCGTCGTGATCGAAGATATACTGAACGATGGTATGATGAAATAAAAATAAAGTCCTTTTTAGTTTTGATGTTAAGAAATAAGGATGGAAGCACTTATTCAGGTGATTATCTTGTCGATATTCGTTTAGAACGTGTTCTATTGTTTGGCATGGTGACATTAAAGTTGATGTTATTCACTATAAAAAAAATGTTTTCCGCCTTCTGATATTATATAATGTCAGAGAGGATGGAACACGAAGTTTAGTGTTTCTATATATTCACTGTGAAGTACCTGCTAAATGCCTACCTATCTTGTCTAAAGATACAAAGAGAAAGATGAATTCAAATTTTTCTAACTAATAGCAAATGTCTGCAGATGAAAGTATCGAAAAAAAAACAAAGAAAAGGAAAATTTGAATTTTTCCATTGAAGGTCATATTTAGGTTTCTTTAGTAAAATTCAATTGATGCTGAAAAAAGTATATGAAAAACTGATATAACTCGATTAATAGATTATACGAAACTGGAAAAAAAAATATACTTCTTCGACATACTGTTTTCATTAATTAATTTTATTATTCTTTCATTTCTAGGGCACTTCTTGAAAGATTTCAATTTTCTCCATTGACGGATCTAGAAAAGAATGATAGAACAGGTTTAATTCGTTTAACAGATAATTATCATTATGATCAATCAAATTCAGCTCAACGTTTAAAATTACTTGAAACAAATATCATAAATTATTTTCGATTACGTGATGAAGATAATATGAAAAATCCTATACCAACATTAAATACAGATATACTATCAAATGAACCAACAATGCCCTCAAATCAATTTTTTCGTCCAATTGTTGAAGCATCAATTCATTCTGATGCATCATCGATAGAAGATTATTATAAATCTAATGATTCAACACCTCGGCATTATCTATCTGAATATCAATCTCATAGTTATAATAATGATGAAGTTGTCCTTTAAATAAAAAATATTTCGAAATTTTTAAATTTACTATTCTTGCATATAACAAAAACAAAATCAATGGTTTAAGATGTTCGGTTATTGTATTGACTTAATATTAAATAACTGCAAAGTTTGACATTAGTAGTTTATGTTATGATGAATAAATCTGCACAACATTTTTATATCGTATTTTTATTAATTTTTAAGTAACTTGAATGAATAAAATGTGATAGAAAATAAATTTTCTCACATAATACTTCAAATAGTTCTTTCATTATTTATCGGTTGATAGAATATTTCATGTTGTTATGATCGAATGTCCCTTCCAAGAGAAATTTTCGTGATGATGTCGAAATGAGCCAATAGGCCATGTAAAAACTTATCAAACAGTTTCATCAGATAGCTTGACGTTGTGCTAAGCGATATGATATCACTCAAAAAAAGGATAATTATGAGCACACAAAGTTTTTTACTGTCTGACAGTCACGTACGAGGAAGAAACGTTCGGTTTTTAAGAGTTAACAAAGAATGTTTATGTGACCTTGAGTACGATTGAATTGTTCTGTACTACAAAATTGACCGATACACAAGCTCTAGAATACGATAATATAAAACAAATGTAAAGCGGGATTGAAAAAAGAATGAAAACAGTTTACTATTTCTTTATGCCGATGAAACAATAGATAAAATATCAGCATGGTTGACATTAAAAATGAGTTAGAATAATAATAGTGAATATGAATTTCTTTGTATTTTGAAAAATGATTTTTATTTTTTATATGATGTTCCTTTACTTTTCTTGTAGTATCTTGCAATACCACTACATATATATGTTAGGCCTTGCAGTCATATTACTTTCTTGATTTTTTCATGACATTTCACAATCTATCGCCATAGAACTATGTCTACAAGGTTGCGACATGTTCTGCATTATATATAATCTATTTTCACGTTGTTTTTTTTCATTAAAAGAGTTGTAGAATTTTTTCCATCAAAAAAGAAAGATATAGTGTTCAAAACTATATTTGCTTTTTTTGCATTGTTTCGAAATCGATTTTAAGTAGTTTTCATAATTTTCAACTCATTGTGGTTTCAAAGTAGCTAGTTTTACATTGGCAATTGTTATTGGTGTGTGGACTCGAAAGAAAGGCAGTAGAATAAGAGAGGATGAAAAGAAAGAAGATGAGGCCAAGGAGAGAACACATATAGAAAAACAATACAGTAAGAACATAGCGTATGAATAGATAGGTGAGAACAATACATATAATATACGAGTGAATGATGATATAGAATGAGAAGTTCATTACGGCAGTGAGAGAAGAACATTTAATCATGCATAGATAAACGTAACGGTAACGCGAGTGTGAACACTACGCATCATTGACTGTAAAAGAACACACCGAGAAAGAAAAGATATCACATAAGATGATATGTCCATTGGCACCCTCAGTCAGCATTTCTTAGCAAGTTTGCTTGGTTTTCTGCTATTTGTATTTTATTTATTTGTACAGACTAATTGAGAAGAAGACTCATACCCAATATGTATACCTGAGAATAAAATAAAAAAATTGCATCTCGCCTTGATTCTGTCTAATGTATTTGATACTTGCTTGATTACACGTGACTATTCGTGTAATCGTAAAACAGATAAAAGAAGAATGTAACCCATAAGGAGTCAAATCAAGCGTTACAAATTACTTTTTGAATTAACGTTCGTATATACTTATCGTCGATATTTTTCATGACAGAATATTTGAAATAAACGTCAAATGAGTGATGGACAACCTCTGTTAAATGCATCCAATAAATGCTCTATCAGTGATGATAATAATAATGGAAACAAGAAACAACTTTCGATCAATAGGTACGATCTATTAAATAAATAACTTTGAGAAAAATATAATTAATTTATCATTTTTCATAGTTTTTCTGATTGGCGTCGATTCTTCAATAAGAAAAAGAACGATAAATATATTATATTAGACGACGATACCGAAAACAGTGACAAAGATGCAGCTATAGGTGTTTTTCGTTTAGTGAGTGTATTTAGACGAAATACAAATTGATTGATGTATTTGATTTTATCGTAGTTTCGGTTTGCAAATAGTGTTGATTGTGTTCTAATGTGAACTGCTCTATGCTTGCTAGTGCCAGAGACGGTTTGCATTGTAGCTCATCAAGTTGCCTTCGGTCGACTCACAGGAATATTCGCTTTTAAATCTTTTGGTGATAATTGTGATCATCAACACAAAATGTCAACAGCTCTAACTAAGAATAACAATACATATCCTCAAGAGATCGAGATCAATACAGTCAACAATGATTCTTTGCGTAAGTAGTTCACTAAAACCTATTATTAGCTACTATGTATTTCTTTTAATTATTTTCCTTTGGTATTTTTTTTCACTTTAGACTGTGTCATAGTAGTGATGTAAATTTGTCATTAACTTTAACTACATCAATACCTTCATTTAGAGAAGACGTTATGACTCTCGTTTACTGGTTATTCAGTAAGTGAAACGAACGTAATAATTTGATTAGAAAAAATAATGAAAATGGTCTTTTTTTCCTTATCAACTTTAGTTATCGGCACTGTCGAATGTCTGTCTTGCTCGATTGGAAATTTCTTGTGGAATGTTACTGTGAAACGGCAGATATGTCGTATGAATACTTCCCTCTTTCGATCACTTATTCAGCATGTAAGTTAATAATCTTCCATTTACAAAAAATTTTCTCCAAAAAGGAATTCCAGTCTTTTCTTAGCGCTTCCAAAAGCGTATAGAATCTTATGTTCGTTCTCTTTAAGAAATTCATGATTCTAACTAACCCACGAAATAGACTAAAATATTTCGAAAAAAAATTATATATATCTAGGGATACCTAGATGTCAGGGAATTCTAGATCTAAAACTAAGGATTTACGACAACATTACAGATGTATTCTCAAGTTCGCTATCATTGGCATACTACATACTTTGTTGGAGGCTGATAGAACTATAATTGTTTCGAAGATTTATAATTAGAACGATAACGATCATTTATTACTTTTTGAACAACTTTCAATTTCAGTCGATAATGACTTTACAGTTACGAAGATAGACATCTTCACTATTGATACACTTTTCAAAATAGTAAAACTAGACATATTTCTGGAAAACAGAAGTTTGTATATTGTAGCTCTAAAAGAACAGTAAAAGCAAAAGTGATGGACTCATGTAGTTATTTCTATCATTTGGCATATATCTTAGTTTAGCGTGTATTGAAAGGCCTAACTCTTTCCAAAGATGCGCCACTACAACTCGAAATGGATTTAACTGTGGAGTTCACACTTTTATCAACGCGAGTTGCAGTAGAATTGCATCAACTTATGAGGAAACCCTTATAGATGTTGTCTTCTGATTTCAATAATTTTTTGCCCATATATACTACATAGTATCGAAGCTAAAACTCTAAAGAATTCCATTCCCTATTGAGACTTGACAAGTTACTGATATTTTAAAGCGTTTATTTACCAGAGAACCTTCTGGAATCTCAGATGGTCAGAAAAATCGTGCTTTTGAATTTCATCTTGAAACTATCTTCGTTTGAAGATCTCATATACAGTAGCTCGTATGAAGAGTTTCAGAATTTATAGATTTTGGATCTCTGAGATACGAACTTATCAACATATTCTTGTATTTTTTCGATAAGGTTTAAAAAGCATCTATTCTTAAAAAGCTAATATCGTGGAGATACGAAACCTGCAAGCTCTCAAATTCTTCATGCATGCTAGTTTATATGAGATATTTGAATAGAGATATTTCCACGATAAAATTCAAAAACACGAATTTTCACAAAATTCGCGGTTCTATGAAGGCCTCTGGCAAAAAAAAACTTTAAAGTACCCGTAGCTCGTCAAATATCAGTAAGCACTGTTAGAGTTTTCACTATAATACCATCTAGTATCGATAAGCAGAAAACCATTATAATCAAAGGGAGGCATGACGAAAGATTGCTTTATGAGATCTTTTGTACAATAGAACTTGATATTTGATGAGTGTAGTAGGGATGAAATTGCTGTCGGCTTAAATCATAGTTGGAATGGATATAGAGGTGATGAATTTTTCTCAATAACGATTAAACATCTGTTGACTTGGTAAGTTGTCAAGTTAAAATAAAAAAAGGTAAGAGTAAAAGCACCGATTGCAGAGACAAATGTAAAAGAATTCAACCATTTAAACTAAAATATTGTAGAACGTGACTTTTTACAACCAGATTTGCAATAAAATTTTCAAAAACTATAATATTGCAGATAAATTGGAAATTAGAGAATATAGATAGAGTCGAATTCGTCCAACTCTGACTATTTTTCTCTCTCTATCTCTGTTTTTAGAGCATTTCTTATATAGATACCAAATCGACTATTCAAATCAATGCTAAACTATTTAAGTAAGCTATCGTCATACTTTATATCAAATGATTTCATGTGAGTCAATTCTTTTAAAGTAACATTTTAAAGATCGAGAACGGCATTGGTTCCGAACTCTTACTAGTGATTGCAACGTTATTCTTCATCATTGGTTATTTAATACTATGTTTCATTGTCTACTGGCAATTAACTTTGATCATGTTATGCTTGTTAACTTTGGTCATTGGTAGTTTATTTCTATTTTCTAAGGTATGAAGTATTGTTCAACAACTTAAATCTGTATGAATCGTTATAGCTCACCTCGAGTGAAACAATGAATGAGTTAAGAGCATACGCGAAAGCGGAACAAATTGTTCAAGAAGTGTTTAGTTCACTTCGAACTGTTCTTTCTTTCAATGGTAGTAACTATGAACAAAGACGGTAAAAGAATATATAAAACTAGTTTACTTACACATTATGATAAAACATATTATTATTTTTATTGAATTTAGATATGAAAGACAGTTACATTCAGCTCGTTGGAGTAGTATACGTCAAGGTGCAGTGTTTGGGCTTTTTACTGGATGGCTATCTCTAATGACCTATCTAGTTTATGCAGTTGGTTTCTTCTTTGGTTCTTTTTTTATGTCAAGCAAAGCTCATCTTAGTATGAACATTAGTAATATTCTTGTCGTGAGTAATTTATGTCATCAGTCAATAAGGAAATAAATATTCGACTACTATCTTAACACAGGTCGTCTCCATTTTTGGAAAATTTGTTGGTTTCTTCAGTTTTGTTGTTCCTTTCTTTCAATCATTTTCAGAAGCTCGAGGTGCAGCAGCTGCGGTGTTTCGACTTATTGACGAGGTAAATCCAAATAAATTCAGGTCTTATGTCGATAGCAATATTTTCAATTTGTTTATATTATATAGGGAAATGACGCAAATATCAATGAAAAAGAAGTATGGAACGAGGATACAGTATCGATATGTGATACAAATGGTGATGTGGAATTTGACAATGTCAACTTTGTATATCCATCTCGTAAAGATGCACCAGTTCTGCGTTGTCTCTCTCTTATTGCTCGTACTGGTCAGACAACTGCTCTCGTAGGTTCAAGTGGCTGTGGTAAGTCTTTTCAAAAACAAAAATGTTAAAGCGATGTCAGTTGTATTCATCATTTATTCATAGGAAAAAGTACATGTATATCACTGCTTCTTCGTTACTATAAACCTTCTTCTGGTCAAATAACGACCAGTGGTCGATCGATAACAGATTACAATATCAAACAACTTCGGCAAAATATTGGAGTTGTTAATCAAGAACCCGTATATTTTCTTTTTCGTTTTTCTTTTCTCTCTTTCTATTAAGTTTACTATCGCAATAGATTCTGTTTGCTATGAATATTTATGAAAATATTCGTCTTGGTAAAGTAAATGCAACACGAGAAGAAATCGAACAAGCAGCACGAGAAGCAAATGCACATCATTTTATCATGCAATTACCGGATGTTTGTGCCAAATCTTACATCTTTATCTGCATATATGTATCCTTATTTCTTGTTTAGAAATATGAAACACTTATTGGTGAGTGTGGTATACAGTTGAGTGGTGGTGAAAAACAACGTATTGCATTAGCTCGTGGTCTTGTCAAACAGCCTACTTTTCTTTTACTGGATGAAGCAACAAGTGCACTTGATAATGTAAACGAAAAAATTGTTCAAGCGCTCGATCGAGCATGCAAAGGTAAAGATTGTTTTCTTGCTAATCTTATGGATATAACATTTAGTATAGATCGTACAACTATTGTAATTGCTCATCGTTTGACTACAATTCAAAATGCTCATCAAATATATGTATTAGATAATGGAACTGTGATTGAGCAAGGTACACATGAAACATTGATAGCAAAAGAAGGAGGCAAATATCAAGCAATTGTCAAATGTCAACAAATTGTAAGGACCAATGATGATAATGATGATATGATGAGCATGCAAAAAGCAACAGAAGAAGAAGAAAAGTTGATACGTATGTTAATATTCTAATAGTGATAGTCTTCACTTTTCTTGATCTTTTTTCTTGGATAGTTGGACGTACTCGTTTAATTAGCGATAGTCAAGCTGTTGATGTGAACAAAGTACGAATACTATTGTAATTACTTATAAAAACTATTGTTATGAATCTTTCTTTCAGCAAAGTTCAAAACCATTGAGAAAAAGATTCATTTTTTTAAGGCTCTTGTCAGTGAATAGTCCTGAATGGATCACCATCTTGATTGGTTGTATAGCATGCGTACTTAGTGGAGCAGCTCAACCAATGTTCGCACTTTTACTTGTTAAAATAGTCGGTGTGAGTATGCAACCCATATTTATCGTGCAAAAAGATTGAGAATATACATCATTTTATGTCGATTTGTTTATTATGTAGGCATTCAAATATTCCACAATCTCTGAGCGAAATCATCAAGTATTGAGTACCAGTTTTCATTTTTTACTTGTGGGTTGTCTTTTATTGATTTTTCGTTTCTTTCAAGTAAAAATACTACTTCTGAATTTGATCAATGAAATTATTCACTCTTTTTTTTATAGTATACAGCTTTTGCCATATCAGGATCGAAATTGACAGAACGTATTCGTTCGAAAGCTTTTGCATGTCTTCTTCGTCAAGAAGTGGCTTATTTCGATCGATCTGAGAACAGTTCTGGTGCGATTTGTACTCGACTTTCTTCCGATGCATCAGCTGTTCAAGACATGACTGGTACTCGATTAGGAGTCATTTGTGAGACTCTTGCACTGATGTTTTTTGGAATTTCACTTGGATGTCTCATAAGTTGGCAATTAACATTGGTCGTCTTTTGCCCTCTTTTTATCCTATCCATAGTCATCTATGGCGATGTGCGGGTACGCCTATGGGTGACTCAAAAATCCAATGAAATTGTCGACCGAGCAAGCACGGTAAAGTCAAATTTTATCTAATAATCTTTTTATGTAGGAAAAACTGAAATATCGTGAATGATTTGATAAATCGAATACACTTAGGACATAACAAAAGTACTGAGATTTGCTGGTAATCCTCTACGGAGAGAAGATAACCAAGCTTTTATTTCAGTCATTATTGGGGCTGATACTTGTGCTAACCTGCGCACAATCGATTTGTTTCAAGATATTTATATAAAGCTTTTTTCAAATAATTTTTCATTAAAAAAATCATCATCTTGATTACAGCACCCAATTTAGCGACTCGGAACTATTTTGGTCAATCAAATTTTGATGGACATGACCGGTTAAAGAACTACAGCAATTCTATGGAATGGTAGTAGGTGATAAACTATAATTCTGTAACACATAGATAGGTCCACAGGTTTTGAGCTAGAAGAATTACAGGCAAAGAATCTGTACCAATTTTATTTGTGCTCAATAAGCAGAACTGAAAATGATGCTTTCTGGGTTGTCTTCGAACAGCTAGTTTAGGATTCCAGAAAAAGATATCAATATGAGAAGAGGACAGACGTCTAATCTTCGATCTTACATCAATAATCCCTTAAAATTTCTCGCCGTGGAATGCGAGGGTAAAACTCATCAGATACTACTCAGGACATAAAAAAATCATAATGGTGAAGCTCGACTATATATTAGATAAAGATGTTTTTACTATCTCGCATTACAACACATCACAATTATACTTAATTCTCCTTATTATATGGGTTTAGTACTACGTACTTGTCTGGTATTCGATTTGATTGATAAGCTTAGTCAGTTAAAGAACCCTTAATCATGGTGTTGAATGCTGTAATCAAGATGATGATTTTTTTTAATGAAAAATTATTTGAAAAAAGCTTTATATAAATATCTTGAAACAAATCGATTGTGCATAGGTTAGTACAAGTACGAGCCCCAATAATGACTGGAATAAAAGCTTGGTTATCTTCTCTCTGTAGAAGATTACCAGTAAATTTCAGTACTTTTGATATGCCCTAAATACCATATTAATTCTGTCTTTTATTTACGCAGCTTGCTGTTGAAGTTATTCACAATATGCGTACAATAAAACAGCTATCTGTAGAAAATGAAATTTTACGACAATATTCTGAATTCATCCATCAAGTATTTATGTTGGTCATTTGAACATTACGTATGTATGAATTTTTAATCAATCTTGTTTCGTCATAGGTTGTCTTGGAAACCTATGATACTAAATTCAATCGCATATGGCATATACTGGACGCTAGATGTACACACTACGGCATTTTTGTATTGGCGTGCTCTGGTCCTCTTTGAAAAGAACAAACTTCCGTTGAATCATATCTTAATGTAATTAAAGCCACAGTTTGATAATCAAAAGACAATGTTTTGTTATCTTTTGAATTTATTAGGGTCGTTGCTTTTACTGTCTTTTTGACCGAAGTACTAAGAATCATCGGGATGCTGTAACATTTGCAATCTCTACTTTTCTTTTTTCTTCGACTATCTCTGTCGTAGATCTAATCGTATCGCTTTATCAGTTTCTGGTGCTGAAGCATTTTTTGATTTATTTGATCGAATACCAACTATCGACAATACATCTACTGAAGGACAATAATTGGTAAGAGAACTTGGAAGATAACTATTTTCTTTCAATCATGGATATACTATGGATATAATATGATTTGTACAGGTTGATTTTCGTGGTGAGATAAAATTTGATCAAGTCAAATTTATCTATCCAAGTCGACCAACATCTATTATTCTTAATAAATTTCAATTGAATATCAAACCAAGTAAGTGAGATAAGTTTTGATTTCATCATTTTTAAAGAATATTTTTGTTCACTGATAAGGTCAACGTGTCGCTCTTGTTGGTATGTTTCAAAAAATTTTTTCTCTTAAATGTTAATTATGTAATATAACCTGTACAGGAGCATCTGGTTGTGGAAAATCAACAATTATTCAACTGTTGGAACGATTCTATGATGTTACAAGTGGTCAACTAGTTAATATTTCTTCAAAGTATAGTTTAAATCATCATATAAAAAATTTCCACTTAATCTAGTTTCTTGATGGCATTGATATTCGACAATTAAACCTTCAATGGGTTCGTTCTCATTTCGGTCTTGTCAGTCAAGAACCAATTTTGTTCGATTTAACAATTGCTGAAAATATTGCATATGCATTAGAAAATGTTTCAATGGAAGACATTATCAATGCAGCAAGGAAAGCTAATATTCATCAATTTATTGAACAATTACCTCAGGTTAAACAATACAAAATTATATGAAGTATTTATTATTATAGTATGATATATTTTGTTAGGGTTATGAAACAAAAGTAGGGTTGAAAGGCAGTTTTCTGTCAGGTGGCGAGAAGCAGCATATTGCTATTGCTCGTGTTCTTCTTCGTCGACCTAAAGTATTGCTCTTAGATGAAGCTACGAGTGCCATGGATTCATACAATTAACAAGTAAGATTTTTTTATTTGTCGATGACAGCTTCATCTTGATTTCTTAATGATAAATTGCACAAGACGCTCTTGAACAAGCCCAAATAGAGGATCCTAGTCGAACATCACTCATTGTTGCTCATCGTCTATTGACTATTCGTTCATGTGATTTGATTTGTGTACTTGATAGAGGACATATATTGGAAAGTGGTACTGATACAGAATTGATACAACAACGTGGAGTTTATTATAAGATGCTTCTTCAAAACGATTTAAAATAACCATCATTGATTTATTTTGAAAATGAAAGTGTACTTTTTTAAACAACAGGAGAAATTTTGCTTAATAAATTTGGTGCATGATACAGTTACATGGTGGAATTTACTGCACGATTTTTATTAGTAATAAGAAGTTGAGTGTTTAATCGAGTTACACACTGCTACATCCATTGTTTGTAGCCTATTAGTCTTAGCTAAATATAATACAAAAAATGATGATCTTCAAAAATTAGTTTGAGTTAGAATTGTTTATACAAAAACAACTTAGCATAAAAAACTAGGTTTATACTTTATTATCATCGTAATAATTAATCAGGAAACGATAAGTAATGGGTGTGAGTGTGAGCGGTGCTCTTTTCACCTAAAATCACACCCACAGCCATGTCCTTTACTGAAATTTTAGCATCTAGCATGTAGTACACCAAGATATTGAATAGTGGTATGTAGACTTGAAATTTTGCTCGCAAATAGGCCTAATTGTAACTTAAGTGTCGTAAGAATTTCAGCTCAAAAAAAATGTTTTCTGCACGAGATATCGAATTTCTAAACATTACTGATATCTCATGAAAGATGCGAGAATCTCACGCTTTTTGAAAGCTCAATATCTCATGAAGGAAAAATTCTTAGTTACATGAAGATCTATATGTGGGTAAAATTTCAAGTCGAAATACCATCATTCAAAATGTCGGTGTGAACCATCCTGCAGGCTGAAATTATAATATAATGGATATTTTTCTTGAGGTAAGGCCTGAAAGGTTTATCCTTTTTAAATTTTTAAACCTGAGGGTGTGGATGTGGGGTGGGTGTGCGGGTTAGATGTATGAGTTGAGGGTGAATGAGGATGTATGGGTGGGAGATGGGTGTGATTCTTTTCAACCACACTCTCACTCACATACTCACACCCTTTTTTTTCAAAACATGAGCTAATCAAAACAAAGAGAGCAAGAAAAGTTAGCCGCCACTCGCTCTAATTATATGTATCACAGCTATTAATACAGGTGATGGTCGATAATGAATCATCTACATAATCAAAGAATCAACCGATATTGTTCTTTAGAAACAAGGTGATAGGCTTTCACACAGTTCTCATAATGATGAATTTTGGCATATCTGCTTTTCATTTTCGGTTTGACTTCGGTGAACTGATCGATTGAAATAGATACTTTTTTTTCCAAATTACTAAGACAAAGAAAGCCTCATTCCCATAAAACATGAATATCTTTCGACGAAAATCGTTTTATGACAAACCGTAGAGGCGATTATTCATTTTTCCAAGATTTCGATTACTTTGGATAATCGATAATTATGCTTCACACCTTATTTCGCATAGTCGACTTTGTCGAGATACCATCCAGTTGATTTCAGTTCTACATACTTCGTTAAGATTTAAGTTCTGTTCTGATACAATTCTTAATTCATGGTTTAAAGCACGTTATCATTAATAAAATCAAGTTCTACGAACTAAGATGTACTCATGGAAAACTTGACAAGATTTACTTTTATATAATATTCAAAGAGGTATTTGCAAGGGAGAAAAAAGCAAGAGTTCAGTACTTTGAAGAAAGAGTGAAGTGCAGTGAAATACCAATAAAGGCTCGTACTTCAGACTACTCAAGTCTCGCTCTTTTCCCATTGAATATATGAAAATATTGAGTATTGCACTCAATAGTTTACTAAAACAATCTCTGAGTTTCAGAAATAAAAGTGATACCATTTATTGAACAAAATAGATAAATTTCAACAGAATTTCACGATAGTTTTAAAAAATTTAATTTAAACCGATACAAAGCAGAAGAGTAAAAATAATGTCTACAATTATATTAAATATACTATATGTTATTTTGTTATTAATAAATTTTTAAGAACTAGCATTGAAGGAATAAGTGTAGCTTGAATAATTGTTAGAGAAGCCAATATTACAAATTTGCTATTACTATCTCCAATTATATACAGAGTTTATTCTGTACAAAAATAATAAAAGAAGTTTTATAACATTCTGGTTTCAACACATAGGCCACTGCGATTCCTAATATATGTGTGACCGTTTCTATTACTTCTCAATTAAAGCCTGTCGGTTCAGAAGTGATCTAATAGATCACTTGTTTATATTATAAGATTATCGTCAAGCTTGCTTAAGAAATATGTAGGGTGTGCTAGTCATAAAATACAAATAATCGATAAAAAAAAATATCTTGCATCTTCAGAACGACTTAAAGATTCAGACTAAAGAAATTTTTGTTATATGTACAAAGGGGATAGATTCTAAAATTAATTCAAAACTTTAGAAACACTCTATATTGTTTTTTTTAATGTAAAAAAAAATTTCTGAATAAAACTTTGGAATAATAATATCAATAAACTATGGACGAATAAAACATGAACATGTATAGAGGCACATATAATTGTCTCATGGTAACCGTAGAATATAAAACAACGATCGAAATGATCAGCTGCGAGACAGCAGACGGTGTGCTCAGAAAAAAAAGAACAACATATGTACTGTCAATATTTTTAAAAAATTAATTTAAAATTTGTGTCAGATAAAAAAATCATGTTTCAAACAACAAATGTAACTTCTTCTGCGGTTCCAAATGCTGCTGTCGTTCGTCCTAGTTTTCAAATAATGAATACATCAACTAATCATCATACACTTGTACCATCTTCTTCTTCAACAAATCCTTCATGGTGTTTAACAACACCAACACCATCAGTTGTTTCAATATTAAATGGAAATTCTTCAACATTTTATATAGCAACACAATCATCACCAACAACGACTAATATTATTCGTCAATCTACACAAACAGTACGTCATATAACACCATCATTTACAATACTTAATAATAGTAATACAACAATAAGTGGACAAAATCCAATAATATCATCTTCAAATAATAGTTTATCATCAGATACATGTGTTGATACATCTTTTCTTGGACGATTAACAACATCAACAATTCAACGACAACAAATACCTAGTGAAAATTTAGAAGAGCAGGTGGAAAAAAATGAAGAAATTTTTAAGAATTATTTTTATCAAATAAAAAAAAAATACAATAAAACTTTGTCTGTTTTTTTTAGACTTCTTTATTAGGTAATGATATAGATATCGATCGTAATCAACATGATTCTGAAATAGAATTATTTGTAAATAATGTTGTATGTTCATTTGCACTTGGTTGTAAATTGAATCTACGTAAAATTGCTATGGAAGCTGCAAATGTTATTTATAAACGTGATCATGCGGTAAAATACATAAATCTAAAAATAAGGATTGTTTTTTTTTATCTCCTCTCATATAGATGGTATTGATGAAGATGCGAAATCCATATTGTTCAGCCAACGTCTGGTCATCGGGCAAAGTGATAGTAACAGGAACAACGAGGTGTGTGTATAAGAAAAATTTAAAAGTAGTTGTATCACATATAAAGTGTATACTGCTACGTATTCCAGTGAGGATGATGCACAACGTGCAGCACGACGTATTGCTCGATGTTTACAACGGCTTGGATTCAAAATCAAATTTCGAAATTATCGTATTGTCAATTGTCTTGCAACATGTTCAATGCCATGGCCAATTGATATTATTAAATTAAGTCGAATATATCCAGAATGTGTCAGGTAAAAAAAAAAAAGTGAAAATATTTGTTTTTATTTTATTATGTTGAATTTATTTAGTTATGAACCCGAAATTCATCCGGGTGCTACAGTCAGATTAAACAATAAAGTTGTTCTCAAAGTTTTTACGACTGGTAGTATTACATTGACAGGTAATATGAAAATATATCTCGTAAAAAAAAGCAGCATTACTAGGAATAGTTATTTCATTTTAAATGATCTACTTTTTTTTTCTCTATTTGATACATTTAAACAATTGTTTGCTCTATGCGTTGATGAATGTAGCATCGTGTTGTTTCGATATTTTCTTTCTCAAATATTTGTTCGCAAATTCTAAAAATTACATTGAAATATAAATAATTTTCTATAGAATATTTTTACATAATTCAGTTGATCCGTTTCTTAAAAAATTTCTATGACTTTCTTATTTTTCTTTTTGGCTTTCGTATCGATACGATTGAGTACGTGTTAATTACGTCCATATAATATTGACACAAAAAAAAAATCCCTTATGAAAGACAAGATCGACAGTTTTGTGTAGGATTAAATCAATTATCTAGTGAGATTAGAATGAAAATTTTGAAATCATTGTTGTAAATCTCTCAAAAGTTCAAAATAAAAGTGGACTATTTGTTATGAATCATCCGCTATATATCAGTTTGCAGTTTACGCCCCTTTTTTAACTTTCTATATTGTGGAAATGAGAGAAAGAGAGGTTAGTAAATGTCAGCCAGCTAACGATCTAGTTTATATATAAATATATATATCTTTTGCTTCTATCTTATATTAGTTTGGTATTCTTATCGGTCTTAATTATAAGATGTCATCAATCGAGATAGCATTGAACTATCTATGTAATTTAACGAACAATGTGTTGTTCCTTTCTTAGTATGAGCAGAAGATTACAAAATGAGAATACTTTTAAGATTCGGTTTAGTTAGATGGAAATAGAATTGTTTTAGTTTATTTCTAAAGTTAAATTAATGGATTGTCATCTGAAATCTTCTTAAATCTTTTCATATTAAAGTATCAATCATTGAGTTTATACAACGGTTGTTTTTGTATACAAACATGCAATATATTTGTATATGACTGATTAGTAATCTTAAGTTTTTACAAACAAATATAAATTCATTAAATCATTATGTTATCTCTGCATTTTGGACACTCCCGAAGAAGGTCGACATAATTTCTTGAGAGTAAATATTAAAAAAAAATTTTCTTTCTTATTATTGAATATTTTTATCTTTTAGCGTGACTATCTTTTTGTCTTAGTAACTAATCCCAAGACGATTACTAAGACCTCCGGAAATAAGCGAATTTAATCGGAACTGGTCGGAAGCATGCGAGAAAGTCACAGTATCCGATCGGAAATCAATGCAACTCGAAAGCAGTAATCCGGATCAGAAAGTCAGCAGACTATTTTAGCAACTTCTGTTTATTCTCCATAGGAGAGCACAGGAATCGAAATCAGTTCGTATATGATTTTTCTTCGTGGGTTAGATTCCGGATATGAACATACAGTGAACATTAGGTGAAAAAAAAAATGAAAGTGAGCTTTTTCGAGGTTGTAATAGTAACTTATATACATTTTAGTTAATGATCAGTTTGATAAAAAAAAAGAAATGCTGTTCCAGCTTCTAAATTCATTGGAGAAACTTAGTCGCAAAAGAAAGTCGAATTTAAGCAACCTTTAGAAAGAAAAACATCATTTTTTTTAAGAGTTGGACAATAAATCATATGTAGTCTGGAATTCGAACTTCTGTTCTATCGATTTATAAGAAAAGTAATAATTCTTCGTTTTCTAAAAAGATATATTTGGAATTAGTTTAAAAAATTGTATCGACTGATGTGTCATTTCTCAGTACTGTGGAACTGGTCTATGTCTTACGAACTCCGCTCAAGAGTAAGTGGCAATTATAACTTGATTATTTTCAGATTATGTAAAAGGAAGCGAAATTTCGTATTGAAATCTTAAGTTATATTTATAATAATATCTGTTTTCTTTTCTATTCATTGTAGCGCCGTCCGTCGAACTTATCAATACGGCAGTAAATGAATTTTATCCACAATTATTTGAATGTCGAAAAGTAAGACAAATCAATAAACAACACCATTAAATCTAATAGTTCGGCTTGATTGTTTTTCTTTTTTCGAGATAATCAAATTGTTTATCTTTTTTGTTTTCTTCTCGGACTGTTTATATGAATATCATTTAAAAATCTTTTTCTCTCTCTCTCTCTAGTGGTTTTCTTTTTTCTTTTTGCTCATCTATCAAAATAAAGTCACATAAATTCTTTTCTTTTTGTCTTGATTGTTATTCAATTTTGTTTGTATGTGTATATCTCTTTTTTTTTTCTCTCTACAGATTGTATTTATATATTTATATATGTATAAGTAAAGAGAACGAAAATTGATGATGATGTTGAATAGAGCCAAAACGAAGAAATTTCCTCATATATATATCTATATCTTGTAACTCCAATTATATCATATGTTTCTATGCGAATTTTGTTTTGTGTTTATGCCACATTGTAATAGCCACTATATAAGTTGACGCAATGCATATTAACAAAAAACAAAAAAAAAAAAAAAAAAAAAAAAAACAAAATATATAAAGTTTGATATTTTTTTTCTGTCTTCTTTTCTTGTTAGGCCATGTCTATCATTTTCTTTTTTCTTTTTTGTTTTAAATCTATATCTCTATATCTATTTGTTTTGGTTTGTTTTTCTTTTGTGTGTGCGCATTATTTGAATTTATTGGTATACAAAACGCAAAAGAAAAACAAAAAAAAGTAAAGTTGAACAAGCAGACAATAACGAATATGATTTGAAGTTATATTTACATGTGTGTAATAATCTTCATTTTGTTTTTCGTTCTTTAGATAATAATGTTTTTAAGACAATGTTTTGGAATTTCTATAATAGGCAAACAATTTGGAACATGTTTATATCGACGATTCAGTATGATGCCGTCATCGAGTATGAACATTAAAATTTGAAAAAAAACATCATAATTTTCTATTTTATTTTAGGCGGAATATCTTCATCAATTGGATATCAGCCTACTAATTTTCGTATACCTTTACCTCTACAATTACCAACCTCACAAACAGTTCCAATGCCTGCTACACTTCCAGCTTCGATAACAACAACAAATACAATATCTATACTGGATAAATGTTCATTATATGATGATCTTCTTTATTATGATTGTCCAGCATTACCAAATGAAAAAATTCAATGTGCTTGGACATCAACAAATTATCGTTATAAACGTCAAAGACGTATACGTAATCATCCAAGTCGTTTAATAAATACTGTTGCATATCGTTCACGTCGTATGCGTTTACATCATAAAAAGAAATGGTTAAAAAAATTTAAATATGATTTACTTAAAAAATTACGTGAAAAAATAAAACGTCGTGGTAAATTATATGATATGGAAAATTCAATTATACTTGGTAAAGCTGAACAATTTAATGCTGAACATTATGTTAAACGTGAATTAGAAAAAGCAAGATTTTATGGTTATCGTGTATCACCTGTTTATGATCAAATACGAGATCAGATAAATCATCTTAAAATAGAATAGATAAACTGGTCTTTTTTGTTTTGTTTTTGTTCTTGCATTGTTAAACATATTTGTATGTTTGTTTTTTTGTTATTATTTCATTGATTTCAAGATGAGAAAGAACAAAAAAAAAATAAGAAACATTTCAATTGATGTTTGCAAGCAAAAGACAGGCGTCTTATTTTTATTTCATAGTTCAATTCATTTATGAGAATAATGACAAGGTTGCAATATAATAAAGAAAAAGAAAAAAAAACTAGTGTATACTTTTCAGTAATGTTTCATATTCAACCATATAGGTGATTCGTCACGCACCAATGCACAACAGTATCTTTTTTTTTCTTCTTCTCCTTCTTCTTTCTTATCATCCTACTCATCTAACTAACAATTCAAATTCATATACAAGTACTAAAAATAGAAACAATGACAACAAGAACAAATCCACAGTCATTCTATTCATCAACACATAATAATAATGATGATCAACTATTTGCTAACGAACAAATACAACGTTATGATGCAGACACAATAAAAAATCGTTATGGCGATAATTGGAGAAACTATGCATCAAATGTCCGTGAAATAAAACAAGCTGACGGATCGATTGTACGAGGTGAATACATGTGACTTTTTTTTATGTTATTTATTTATTTATATATTTATATATATATATATAATATAAAATAACGCAAATTAAATGTTATTTTTTTATTTATTTATTCAGAATATATTATTGACGATCCAAATTTACTTAAAGGAATAAAACCATCATTAATTTCAACATCATCAACAACAGGTTCAGACGACGAACAACAAACATCAAAACATAAATTTGCACAAATAAAAGCTAAATTTGAACAAAAATCTTCAAGAAATATTATGGCATCACCATCATCATCATCATCTTTAGCTAGTAGTAATACAACAACAACAACAACACGTCCAATTTCTGATAAACAAACAAATGAATTATATATGAGAAATCGACCAGGATCAACTGATTCATCAATAATTCATCGAACAAGTGTTGAAATGCCTGTTGCATCCCGAATATCTTCAAATATAAGTCAAAATACTTCGAATAGTCAATATTCACAATCAACATTAAATTCATCAATTCGACGTTTAAATTCAGCTGATGAAGCTGATGAAGAAGTTCAACGTATACATCGACAAGGTGAAGAATATCGTCATCATCCAAAAACATTAACACCAATATCATCAATAAATGAAACTAAACAACAAACAAATAATCAATATGAAATTATTGATGAAAATGGAAATGCAATATCAATTGATCGTGTTGATGATTTAATTAAAATGTCTGGTGTTACAGCACGAGAAGTTCCACAACCTGATGGTACATTTATTCGAGAATATGTTATTGATGATCCAGAATTATTATCACAATTTCGTTCACAACAATCATCAACGATTCCTCAACAACAACAACAACAACAACAACAACAACAACAACAACAACAGCAACAACAACAACAACAACAACACCAACAGCAACAACAACCAATATTACATGAAAATATTCCACCACCACCACCACGTATGCCATTAAGACAACAATCAATGTTATTTCATCCTCAAAATTCATCAATATATGATCAACAATCATCAATAAATATTGAACATATACGTACACTTGAGCCACAACGTCGTTATCAATATATAACAACATCTGGTAAACGTATTGAATTTATGGTTACAAATATAGGAACAGAAAATCAAATAATTAATGATTCGGATATTCATGAATTATCTAATGCTATTAATACACGTCTTATACCATCATCAATTTCGAATACAACACAACAACCATTTACTTTACCTAAACAATGGCAACCAGCTGTTGATTTAACACATCGTGAAGGACCACCACGACAACGAACTGGTTCAGATAATCAATCAATACCAAATAATTATAATATGAATTTTCAACATGTACAACCTGTGCAAATGGATTTAAATCGTTCAGCATCATATGGTGCACTTAATCAAGAAGCTTATCAAACACCATTTGCACCTGTATTTACAGAACCAATTATTGATTGGAGTGCAATTCGACAACAAGATCCACATGGTCAAATTGATCCTCAACTTATACAACAATTTATTACACAAAAACATCAAAATGGAAGTTTTCAAACATCAGCTCAATTTTTGCCTGAACAAAGACGACAACAAGAACAAGAACAACAACAACAACAACACCAACCACAAATGACAAGATCAATGCATTCACCATCAACATATAATACTCCATTTTATTATCAACAACAAATACCTTATCCTTATCAAGGACAACAACAACATGGTGTTAGAATTATTAATAATAATACTAATAATGATATGAATTTCTATCAACAACAACAACAACAACAACAACAACAACAGCCAACTGTGGTTGCTTATGAACATGCTAGAATTTAATTTCAATATAATATATACATTTCTATTATAGAATGAACGTCTTTTGTTTTAAACATGACGTCAACATTTGTTTTTTTTTTTCATTTATACATGAAAACATCTTTGATAATGATTTTCTTGCTGTTTGTCTATTTCGTGTATTTTATTTCAGCTTCTTTTTTTTCCTCTGTCTTTCTCTCACATACTGTCAAAACGAATTCAATTATCTTTTATTCGTATTTCATTCGATTGTGTGTAATATCTGTTTTTCATGACCAAATAAATGTGGGCTATAATCAAATAATTCATTACAGCGAACTGAAGAAGTGTGAAAGCTCATTATATGTTGCATGTTACAAAAAAAAAATAAACGGAAGAAAAAAAAAAAAAAGAAGCCAAAATTGTTAACAAAAGAATCTTTTCATAAAAAGAAAATCAAATAATCAAAAAGTGAAAGATCATCTTATAAGATTTTCATAATAATTTTCTTAAAAACAAATATTTAAGAATTACGTACATATTCTTAAATATCATTGATTATTATCACAGGAAAAAAACTGCTATGTAAACTTCACATTATTTGATGAAATGAATATAAATGAGATTTGTCACTGTAAATGACCTATATTTTACTCATATACAAAAAATAAACACGAAATTTCACGTCATTTTACAAAAAAAATTATTCATGTTTTATTTGAAATAATGATTCATTTTGATTATATTATTATAAAAAATATTCTATATCTCTCTCACATCCCAATCTTCTTATAAAAAATGATTACAATATAAAAGAATTTTGCTTTTTACATTATCAAAAGTGACAGTTAAAAGATATCAGCATTATAGTACATATCTGTTGATTATTTGAACATAGAGAGTCATAAATTTCATCTTTTCGTGAATATATTTTTACGTAGTTTAATATCGATTATTTGACTTTTCTAACATTAATTATATTTCTTAATAGTATTTTTGACAAGATAAATCATCCGTTTCGTAGATGAGTAATGAATTATATTCACAATATGCTTGTTGAGCATTTGATAGGCAAAATAGTTTACACAATCTACTATTCATTGATTACATAAAAATATTTTTCAATTAGTTGTATTTTTTTTTTTGTGTATGGGAATTTACTTTCCGTTGATTATTTGGAGCAAAAGAAATGAGATCATGACTAGCAAAGGTGAATATGGCATGGGAATAAGGACAAAGCGGAGATGAGAGTGAGTTAGTGTGAATGTCTTCGCTATACTCTAACCCCTATGACACCCACTCTCACTCTTCATTTCTCTTCATCCAACAGAAAGCAAATCCTCAGACAAAAAAAAAAAGGAGACTAATTGGAATATATATAGATATATATAATCTTTTTTTTTTTAATGTAATCAATGGACAGTAAATCAGCGGACAGGATATCATGCACTCGAATGAATATCGTATTCAACGAGAGTTAATATGTTGTTCAGGATGATTTCTCTCTTTTTATCATCTTTCTCTTTTCTTTTCTTTTTTGCACAAAAGTTATTCACCACTATACCAAGTCACATCGTTTTGTGTCTTTCATTTTCTGTTTTCTTTTGATGTTTCTTTTTCCGCCATTCTCTTTAACGTAAGTAATCAATTCTACGGTACAAAGAACAAATATATTCATGTTAAATGTCTCAATAGGATAGCGAACAAGTTAAAACATAAGATATATTTGCAATAAAATAATCTCATAGGTAATCTAACAATTTGACTTTCATGTAGCAACTTCTACTTTTACCTGCAATAGAAATCAAACACAATTAATGGTAATTATCTATATGGAATATAATAAACTTCCAATGTTATGCACACAAAATTTTCTATTAGAACAGAAACATATATTTCAACAAGGAAAAAATACCATAAGAAAAACCATATAAAACT
This sequence comes from Rotaria sordida, assembly GCA_905250125.1. NCBI lineage: Eukaryota > Metazoa > Rotifera > Eurotatoria > Philodinida > Philodinidae > Rotaria > Rotaria sordida. The sequence continues at coordinate 44,118 of CAJNOL010001309.1, read as the reverse complement.
AATAATAAGAAAAAAAAGTATATTAATATTAGTAGAATAATTCAATTTATAATTTTGTAGTTTATTTTTTTCCATTATAGAAATTAATGACGTTATCTTTCATATGAAGATTATTCTGCTTTATTTATGCAGTTTACATCGATTGTTTGATTTCTCTTATCAGCTAAGTAGAAGTTGTCATATGCAAGTCACACTATTATATTACTCATGAGATTATTATATTAAATATATATGACATGTTTCACTTGTTCGCTATCTTGTTGAGATATGCAATACGAATATATTTGTTTTTTGTACCGTAGAATTAATTAGTTACGTTAAAGAGAATGACGGAAAAAACAACATCAAACAAAATATAAAATGAACGGGATAAAACAATGTGACTTGATAGTAGTGAACAGCTTCTCTGTATAAGGGAAGAGAAGATGAAAAGAGCGAAATCATCCTTAGTAATAATAGATGAACTCTTATTGTGCACTATTTTTCAGGTCGAATGATCTACAAATGATTTTTCAAAAGGACTCATTTTGTAGAAGTCAAAGTTACAATAAATGTTAGAAAGTATAAGACATAATTATTATTAGGAAAAGAAAAAGTATATCTGAACTATTTAGAAAAGTATTTTTATATTTGAGTATGATTATAATTAAAGAGTAAAGATCATTGAAAAATTCAAAGAATACATAATTGAATACTTTTGACCTAGTTTTTATGCACTAATATTAAGTCAATGATGAGCATAGAATTTCTTTTAATTAATTGAATAGATTAGATATTTATTCATTAAACATAGAATCAATATGACAAAAATTAGTAGAAAGAGTTTTCTTTTTTTCTTAAAAAATTATGTAAGAAGAAAACATATATTTATCATAATGATATTTCATTGATATTTTATAGCAATAGATCAAGGTTGAGAAGTTCAGATTATAGTTTTTGAAATATTATTATCAATTAGTATTGAAGTTTATAGCAAGGAAGTTGCGCACACTTCCGTTCTATAGATTCTGATAGACAAATATATCAGTCACGATTTGTCATTAAAGAAATTTTAATAATATCTAATAGGTTTTGAAAAATCTATAGAAGCTTACTGCTGTACACAGCGTGATATTTTTATCTTATCCATGAAACTTCCCATTGCTAAAAGTCATTTTTTTTCTTTTTTTTAGAGAAAACTAGAAAATAGCTTCATTGAACTTTGCTGTTAATATTTCTTATAATGCTTGAACGAAACGTTTATAAGAACTCTGTTCAATCTCTTTCTTGAGAAAAAAATTGTCTATTTAATAATCAAATTAAGTCGTTATAAAAAACAGATATGCTAATAGACAACATTTTTCTTATGTTATCCGAGTGAAAAATCAATTAGATTTTCCAAAATAACACAAATGTTATCAAGCCGGCCGTTAAATAGCAAGAGAAATCTTTCTTTTTTTCCTGTTTGAAATAGTAATTTCAAAAAGAACAAAAAAAAAAATTTTGTTTATTCTATTAGACTATTTATAAAAAATTGACTATTTCAAATCCGGATACAAATTATTATCTAAAAAACGATAAAAAACATATTTTCTACTTAGAAATTCTAGACATCCAAGAATGGTTTTTTTTTGTGTGTATTAATATATTCCATATATTAATAAATATGTGGATGATAGTGAATATATTCAGGATGAGAATCCATCTTGTTTTTCTTTTTTTTTTTTTTTCTCCAAGTCTCTTTTGTTAAGAGGAACAGACAAAATCAACAATCGGATTTCAGAAAAATAGAGCAAAGAGAAGAAGGAAAAAAAAACAACTACAGATCTATTGAGATATATCATTACAATTGACTTCAAATGATAAACATAGTCGAGAAAATATGAGTACAAAATATGTTATCTGAACCTATTGAAGTAAGTACAAAAGGGTTAAAGAATAAATTTTCTTTGAGTTATAATGAGAAGAAAATCTTCATTTTTTTTTTGTTCTTCGAAACAATAAAATTATGTTATAGAATCGCATACCTAGATTGCATCCTATACAAATTCTATACTCAAAATACTTAAAAAGTCCTTACGGAATTCCTGGCTTATGATAGAACTTAATGAATGGCATTACCCTTTTTTTTGCTATGTAATTACGAGAAAAACGGATGGAAATATGCTTCACTGCTAAAAGCCAAAATGCACTAAAATCTAATCAAATGTGATTCAGTTCTTTTGACGTTTATTTCTAGACATAGATTATGGCAAATAATATGCGTTCAATTCATCCTACACCTAGATTTGTTATTGATAATTGTTCATCTGAAGAGAATGATGAATTAATCAAAAAAACAATTACAACGACAATAACAACAACATTACCATCAAAAAAACAATCTATATCACGTTCATTAAGTTTACCAAATTATGGTGAAACATATAAAGATTTGTCCGGTGCTATACATTATTCATCATTAAATCGTTTGAAAAATTTCTTTATTCGATCATATTCATATCCAAATAATTATTTTTCAAATGAAAAATCATATTATTTACAAACATTATCAACTAAAATTAATATTGGTATGAGTTTTCTTGGTCCAAATAGTGGTATATATTCTCCTGCTGCTTCATCATCACGTTATTCATTATATGGAAGTTTTTTTGATCTTTCAGAAAGTGGACATAATACATCACATGTTAAACCAGAGAATAGATTATTAACTACTGATGGATATTCACTATTAACTGTTGATAATTCATCAAAATTATTACCACATACATATCAAGATAAATGTAATGATTGGCTTAGCCATCTTGACAGTACATAAATTTTATTTAAAATATATACCATAAGAAAAAAAAAACGAACAAGTTTGATAGTAATTATGATTTTTAACAAATTCATATATATATATTCACATAATAGCTTTATTATTAAGTTCATCTTGACAAGAAAAAACACACAGTCGAGTCTTTTCGATATAGTTCCCTCGGAATAATGAATCACAATGGAACAATCGAACGATAATTAATATTAACATAAGTGACAAGTGAAATGAGTTTCTTCATTAAAACATTGTCAAGACCGCTTTCAAGATAATAGAAAAAAAAAGGGATATAAGCTAGAACAAATAAATCTTCTTTAAAGCAATCTCTTTTGTTTTTCTTTTCTTTAAAACTGATTATCTATCTTTTCTTCTATTAGAACATCTTTACTTTTACAAGAATATTCTATGAGATTCAATGAATTGATTGACATTTCATTTTTCTGTGATTGAGAAAAAAGATAATACTTATTTTGATAGATAATAATCAAATTATAAAATAAGATATTTTTAGACACAAAACTTTAGATCCTTCATATTGACTTGTATGTTTTTATTGTATGATCGATAATATTCAGGTAAAAAAACTTTATCTTGTGAATGTCAAAATATTCTGGGCTATTTTTATTTGTATTTCTGATTATATCTTTTGATTGATAGATTGTCCTATTACAGATTAATTGAAACAAGTCTGTAAATTTTATCAGAAAAAAAAAGTTTTTTCTTTTGAGATATTATAATAAAGATGATAAGAATTTCTTTTTGTTTGTAATACCACACCCGATCAGTTTTGTATTTTACTTTTTGAAGGATTGTCTTAGTTACTATCAGAGTTCAGCATAAGCTTCAAAAATATTTTCTCATATCAATTACTGTCGTGATGTTTTCGAACGAAGCTGAATAAAATTCTTATCTCTCGTAGTTTAACCTATTCTAGCTAATGAATCTCTTATTTTCGTTGTATTCTTCCTGAGATCTTTGTTTTGATCGATATGAATTATGATTAAAGTTGATTAGAAACAATAAAAAAATCTAACTATATTTTGTAGTTCGATCGTTTACCGGTAGATCCGAAATAGTTGAATAAAGTTTTTAAAATTAAAATTCTATCCTTACATTCTTCAACATGAATTGAAATGTATCATTAGTCTTAAATTAAAGAATGAGCAACAATTAATAATCATTCAAACATCATATGATTAAGTTTTGAAATTTTCTAGATCTTTTTATGTTTAAATCTGACAGTTTTAAATGGTATAAACAAAAAAACTACTAATTAGTAAAACTTCAATACCTTATTCAAGAAATTAACTATAGTAGTCATTCACTAAAATATACAACAAGATGCTTCAGTATGATAGACTACTGGAAAAAGATATGAATTCTCTGGACTTTAACAATTCTATATCGATTATTATTGACAAGAACTGTACGATAGTCTCCACAACGCTTTGACAGATTGATTATATTATTACTTGTTAATCTACTAGGAGAGTTTGAGTACTCAATGACTTAAGTATAGCAGGTATCAAACTTGTATCGTTCTTTCGAATAAGTATGATAAGTTTGTTTTCCGTTAACAACAACTATTTCCTGTTGTTGTTTTTTTTTATTAAAATTGGTAGTTTCTATCGTTTTGTCAATATTATTTTATGAATAGAAGAGATTATATTAGAAAAACGATTTATAATACTCAATAAAAAGGTCTTTCCTTTCTACCTTTCTTAATTCCTCATGATCTTTTAGTAATAAAATAATATTTACGTTTTGTCATTACTTAAAAAATAAATCAAATTTTTTGCAATAGTGAAATTCTTTCTTCTTCGGATGTGAATTAAAGCTTATTTAATATTCTAAACAATCGACAAGAATGATATAAATCGTTTTTGATCTCAGCCATAATTAAAAACACAACTTTTGGACTTAGCTCAATTAAAAAAAGAAGACACTTCAGTCCCGGAACTGACATCAATTGACCAATATTCACTTAGAAAGTATTATTTTTTAAGATTTATTTTTTCCATTATATCTATTCATATCCTATGCAAACTGTCTGTCAATAAAAAATCTACATAATTAATTGATATTTGCTTTTTCGAAAATCATTACTTTATCTATAGTTTTTTCTTTCTATGTTTTGTTTATTTGCAAGAAGAAGAAGAAGAAAAAGAAAGCGAAGATGAATGTGTGATGAATTTCAAGAACAGGAAATAAGCATATAAAAAAGAAAATCAGTCACGCCGAACAAAAATTCACAGTCATACATCAAAGAAAAGAAAAACAAAAAATCCATGCGTATGATAATAATTCAATCAGAATATCGCATGAATAATTGTTATTTTGTTGTTTTGTTTTTCGAAAAAGTGAACACGTGATAAGAAAAAAAAAAGAAAAAGACGTGTGATAATCAAAGATGAGCAACAAAAAAAAAAAACAGAATCCAATTACATAATGAAAAGAAAAAAAGAATGAAAGAAAGAAGATGATCAAGTTTTCAATAATGGATTAATGAGAGAGAAAAAAAAAAGGATATATAATCTACGAACAACATGATCCATTCTGTTTTGACTTAAAGTCAGAATCTGTTGGAGGAAGACGAAATCCTGACATAGCTGGTGGATTCGGTCCACTCATGTCTGGACGATCTTGAATTTGACGTTGAGAAACAATACGATAAATTTCTAAACAACAAAACCAAACAAAATTATATCAAACAAAAAATTTTATCTACCAGTAAGAATTGCATGGAATGCTTGTTCAACATTTGTAGAATCTAAAGCTGATGTTTCAATAAATGAAACACCATTTTTTTCTAAAATATTACAAAAAAGAGTTCATTTAAATAATAACCATTTCGATTTATTTACCAGAAAATGCTTTAGCTTCATCGCTTGGTACCGAACGTAAATGTCGTAAATCAGATTTATTACCCACCAGTGAAATAACAATATTTGAATCGGCATGATCACGTAATTCTTTTAACCATCTTTCAACATTTTCATATGTACTATGTTTACTTATATCATAAACAAGTAAAGCACCAACTGCACCACGATAATATCTATTTTTTTAAATTATTTTTAGATTATTTTTATGGAATATAATTCGTTCAAAATTTCAATCAGAAACTTACGCACTAGTTATTGCACGATAACGTTCTTGTCCAGCTGTATCCCATATTTGTGCTTTGATTGTCTTCTTATCAACTTGAATACTTCTAAAAAAACAACAAACCAATTTAAAAAAAAAAACAAAAGATTTTCTTTTGTTTACCGTGTAGCAAATTCAACACCAATTGTACTTTTACTTTCTAAGTTAAATTCATTTCGAGTAAAACGTGATAGTAAATTGCTCTTTCCAACACCTGAATCACCGATAAGCACCACTAGATGTAAAAAAAATATAGACTTGATAATTCAGTTTTTCTTTTGTTTTATATTCAAAATAACTCACCTTTAAATAGGTAATCATATTCATCTTCACGAGCCATTGTATTGCAATTGTAATTAATATTATCTTTAATAAGAAAAAAATTAATTAATATAAAATGAAATAATAAATATTCTAAAAATTTCGCGTGTCTTCTTTTTGTTTCTTATAAATACTTTGAACTCAGCGGTATGCATACAGCTGAATTATAGAGACGTGACGCGTCCTTTATCAAAGTTTTGATTGGATGACATTCTACTATCTCATCGACTGAATCATGATCGACTCATGCAAAATAATATAACCATTAATGTTCATTTCAGACAGATGACACCAGATGATAGAAAGAAAATTCTGTAAATTTCTCAGTAAACTAACGACATAACTTTCCCAATTTCAAAACAACTTTTGAGTTCAAGCCTTGTAAGTAAGATAGATGTCAATATAGTATTAAAAACTCCAAAAAGAATAAGCACTCTAAGGCTTTTCTACAAAGTTATAGCCGTTTTATTGAACTTTTGGTCTATAACAACATATAGTAGCAAACAAAAGGTTTAGAACATCTATATTTTTAAGTTCCCTTCGCAATAGTAATAGCTAGTAACAATCTGAAAAAAGATTTTTGTAGCTGAAAGGATTCTCTATGACGATTGGTAGGTCCAAAGACCTCAGTAAAACTACTTGGATACGAGTTTGCAGAAAACCAATTTTCTGGCTTCCATTTGAAGCTTTTAGGAAAAGATTTTATTTGATAGAATAAATGATTGTGAGCAAGATGAGACATCTCTGACTTCTCCATCGGACTATATATAATTTATCGAGAGTCTCAAAGCGTCAAACATGGCAAAAACATTGAAGTTTTCAAGAAAAAGACGAGCATAATGCTTCTTAAACTTCCTGTAAATTGAATGCAGTTCGATGAAGATATCTCATTTTACTAAGAATTGCTTGTTCTATTAAATAAAATCTTTTCTCAGAAGCTTCGAATGGAAGTCAGAAAGCTTGCTAATACGAATTCTCATCCAAGTAGTTTTGTTGGAATCTTCAAGTCTACCAATCGTGATAAAGAATCCTTTCAACTACGAAAAATGCTTTTCCAAATTCTTGCTAAGTATAACTAACGAGAAGAAAACTTAAAAATACAACTGCTCTAAGCTTATATTTCCCTTATATGTACAAGAGAATTGAATGCGATGTTTTAATCTGAAAATTTCAGCTGAAAAGAATGTTCCTTTTACAAGTAATTAAATTTCTAAAAAACAACATGAGATTCTCGTATCTTTCGTAGAATATGAATGACTTTTGAGAATTCAATATCTCGTGAAAAGAACATTCTTCTCAGCTGAAATTTTCAGGACATTCTTGTTACAATGAGTTCCAGTAAAACGGCTATAACTTTGTAAGAAAGGCCTAAGGATCTTTATCATTTTAGAACTTTTAATACATCATTGAGGTCTATCTTATGCACAGAGTCTGAACTCAAATGTGATTTTTAAGTTGGAAAGATTCTCTCGTAAGGCATATGACTCGAACTTTGTGATATCAAGTTTTTCCGGATATCTTTTCATGTAAAGATACTAATAAAATATGAGCACTAGGAACTGTTTTACTGAAGATTTATAAGAGACTCAGGAGAAAATGCTACTCAAAACAGATTAGAATGTTTTCTGCTAGTATTTTACATATAATATTGATCCCCTAAATTCTATTTTGATGAATTAAATGAAAATAAAAAAATTCTTTTGATCGAAAATTTTTTTAATAGTATATCTCGATGTTTTCTCTGTAAAAAAAATCGACAGTTATAAAAACTTACTACGTATGAATGAGATGATGTTTACAGGTAAATAATGAAAAGAAAACAATACATAATAATCAACTGACAATGAATTATATTGAGAATTCTTACAAGAGCTTTTATTTTAATTACTATTTAAATTTCATCATGAAAGAATAAATTAGAATATTGATAATTGGTTGACAGATGTATAAGACGAATAAACTTTTTTAATACCTGTAATTGTCCATATGTTCGACAGCAATCAAGTATATAAATTAAATGCCATATGATAATTCAATTCTTTCTTTTTATTCATTTCTTTCTTCACATCAGTTTGATTGTTGAAGTAGTATATGCTTTTTTTTTCTAGTTCTCTCTATCGCATTCATGTCAAAACTCCACGACTTCTTATCTTTATCGAAATTACTTTTACTGCTTTTGGTATTAGTTTCATTGATGTTTTTCTTTTCGACTGTTAGTATATCACCCTTGACAATTACAAATGAGTTACATATAAATATCACGATCGACAATAATTCATTTTTTCTTATCTTGTTTCGATCTATACTCTTGACCATAATTTCGAAAGTTGAGAATACGACTGTATTATCATTACTAAGTGGTAGTGTTTTAAGTTTGAAGCTATTATTCTATTTGTTTTGATTCAAAAAACGACAGTACTCAATGTTAATAAATAAAGAATATATTTCTTCGCAGGAGAACTACCGCAAGTTAATACATAATGTCATCTTGCAGTTGTTAACTTAGTTTGATACTCGGCTTGATGTTTCTTAGAACGGAGAGTATATAATGTTTGAGTATCTATTGCTCAGAACTTCTACTAAAATTTCTATTGATTGTTAATCGCGACTTGAATGTCTACTTCTGGTTGTTATGACCTTAACGCTAAATAAATTAAATTTTCTCGAAAATAGGCGATTTTTAATAAAATTGATTCATGAAAATATCAAAAACAAAAAATCATGTATAATGGACAACATTGTTATGAACTCTTTGAAACTTTGTTAATACTTGCGATTCATTGTTGTTTTGTATCAGAATATGCATCTTTTCATTCTCTACAAAAATATCTGAAATTCTTTTTTTAAGGCTTTTGAAAATTAATTCTATAATAGGAGTAAAAATGATAGAAAAAGAAATGTCAAATAGATAGAAAATAGTCGATTTCATATATTATAATGAATTATTTCCTGTTTCGAGCAACATGATAATATATATAAAATACAAAATTTTGTAGAGCTGCTTTCGCTCTATCGATTGTTATAATTTAATAATAGCTGCGATCAATATATTTTGCGATCGAAAATTTCATTAACAAAAGTCAAGTGGATCCGATCGTTTTGGATAGGCTGACATTTTAGATCAAGCCAATCGAATCATCGAAGTTATAGAAGGTTTTTCTCAACAGTCGTACAAATTTTGAGCTTCTGACTAACTTTTGATGCTCTTTCAAACTAGCCATTTTACTTCAAAAACCTACAATTTTTCAACAACTAGTTTGGATAGTCGTGTCATGGACCCTCTCTTTACATTTCAGATTCGTAAAATTTTAGAAATCACTGATGTGTGGTTTCCATTCACAACATTCATTCATGGGCTACCGACAAGGACCATCATTTACAATCGATATTTTTATGCTATATCATAATAAAAAACTCTTAGAACTAACGTTTGACACTAAATGATGATATATTATGGGTCACTCATGAATAATTGTATTCAATACAGTAAAAACTCTCGTACAGAACACTTCGTGATCCGACGGAGTCACTTTGACTGAAATTAAATCTCTGTATAATGAATACGATCCTTAAGTATTTGAACAGAATTGATTCGAATAGTTTATCTTCAATCAACAGCTAATGGAGGCTGGGTGACGTTGATGACAAAAAGATGACAGTATCTCTTTGGAGAAAAGTTTGCCAATTTTACCGAAATCATGAAAATAATGATAAATCTTTATCTTTTTATGTGCAGTTTCCTAAATGAGACCAAAAATTTAGGCAATTAGTATAGAGCGGATCTCATATTGGAAAGGAGAAAATTACATTAATTTCATTTGTCTTATGTTTCGAAAAAAACCGACGTTCTGTTTGACTGATAAAAAGACGAAAGCAGCTAAGAGGAAAAAGGCCGTACTTTGCTCAACAGTATGGATATATTCACTTGGACAACAACACAAAACGACGAAAAAGCAATTCTGATAGTGACGATAAGACTCACTCCCGCTCTCGCCTTTATTCAGATCATAGTCGTTAATTACTGATGAACTAAAAAGTTATCTCTTTTTTTTCAAAAAGTAATACGAATAAGATTGCATAATATGCAATGAGGATTTGAATTAATTCTTTATTGATCACTGTTTTTTTGAGATGAACTTCAAATTATTTTACACAACATAGTTTTATTGAACGATTCTTATTCTTTAATCAAATTCAAATAATAAATTATTTTTATATATTGTTTATTTTCTATGTAACACAACTAAGAAACGCAATTCCTTTGACAATTATTGACGTTGTCGTGTTTCATATATACTAGTTTGATTATTATTTCGTGTTCTTTACGCACAATGCTTCTATTAAAAATTACATTCATTTGCTAACATATAGGTATCATAACTTTTCTTTTTTTCTAGAGACATACTTCTACAAGTTTGTCCCATTTGTATTCTCATATCTATTTCTTTTACCTATATGTCGTCAAAACAATATTTTTTTATTTCCCTATCCTATAGAGACAATCGAAGCACAAAAAAGAAACAAGAAATGAGATGACGTCGATAACAAATTAAGTTTTTTTTTTTTTTTTTTTTTTTATATTGTTCTTTCGTTGTTTTTTAATCGAGACAAACACATATATTCATTATATTATCATTTCTTGAATAGTGTAAGTAAGACAAAGTTTTGTATTGGAAATAATGTTCGTTGAACAGCAATCATCTCGTTCACAACCAGCATTGGCTTTTAGTAATACGATACCAACTCGTATTGAAAATGAAGTGTACATTGATGGCACGTCATATGTTGATGGAGCACCTGTTAATCAAGAAGAACATGGAAGATATAATGTAACAGAACGTCAACGTAAAAAAAGTCCATTCAAACAATTTTTACGATTTATTCGAAGTAAAGATTTCAGTTTTGTTTTTCTTTTTTATTTTATAAAAGAATATTGTTGAATAATTATTAAAGAACTTTGGGCAACACAACAAACAGAAAAATTTAATGATGAAGAACATAATGAGAAATATGTACGAACAACCATTCGTGAACTTATGATTTATATGGTTTTTATTGGTATTTTAACTATTGGTAAAGATCAAAAATGCAAAAAAAAATTTGAATTTTTTTAAAATTAACTGTTAATTTTTAGTTGTTTTTGGTATGGTTAGTACTAATATGTATACACTCACACAAGCATTAAAAGGTGTATTTGTTGATTCACGTATGATTGATGAATCAACTAATAATACAGGTCCATCATTTTCTGATATAAGTCGAATGGAAGAGTTTTGGGATGTAAGGAAAAAAATCCACTAATAACAATTGAAAAAATATTCACTTTTCTATTTAATAGTATATGACACAAATTGCTGCACCTGCTCTTTTTACAGAAACTTGGTACAATAATGATAAAGTTAGCAATTATGGTTATATTTTATATGAAAATCGATTATTAGGTGCTGTTCGAATGCGTCAAAAAAAGGTTCGAAATAATTCATGTGTTGTTGCCAAAGATTTTCAACAAGAAATTAAATTTTGTTATAATTCATATGCACCAGCATTTGAAGATAAGAATTCATTTGGACCTTGTATAAATTTAGATGCAGAAAATTGTACTGAAGAACCGTAAGAATTATTTTATTGTTATTTCAAATGACGAAATTCTTTTTCTTTTTTGTTTTTGGAAATTATTTAGATTTAGACATACACCAATAAATTCAATAATTCGTTCCAGTACAACAGGAAAAGTGGGTGTATATGATCAAGGTGGTTTTATTAAAATATTAGGCTCATCACAAGAAGAATTTAAAAATGAAATTGAAGCACTTAAAGAAAAGTAAGAGAAATTTTATTTTGTAAAATTATTTGATAGCTATCGCTTTTGTTTCAAAATATGTTATCTTGCGCACATCGATATAAATCAGTATTGTAACCGGTAGGACCTTGTCGAATTGATCCGACACGGCTGATGATGAGCCATTTTAAAAACAGCCTTTTTCCTTTTTTTTTTGCTTAGGTTTTTACAAACCTTTCATGAGAAAACATTATATTACAACGATTTATATCTGTAGGAGTTCCCAAACATGAAAACATGGGCTTTCTCTATGGCGAAAAAAAGAGTCATCTACCGAATACCTAATTATTAAACCTAAATGTTAAATTTTCTTCAAGCAAGTTTTATTGAAAAGTCTAACGTTTCTCTTCGAACGATGGCCAAAACTTATTTTTTGCTGAGGGACATATAGTTCGATTAGAGAAATAAAACTGCTATATCTAAAATATTTCTTTCAATCGATAAAAGTCAGTGAAGATCAGCCTGTGCGACGATGTAAAGTGTTTAAGTCCGATCGGGTCAGTTACAACCATGGCGCGTATGCTTATTCCATTTTGACATACCGTAATTTGATGTATCACACAAGCAATAGAAAATAGTAGACTGAAGAATGTTTATCTCTTTTTTTTGACTATATGAGTTATTTCAAGCACATTGAGACACATCCATCTTACATTTGATTTTGATTCTTTACAAGGTTTATTTTTCTGAATCAGTTCTTTTAACATAGCCATATGTAAAAATATTGACTCTTCCAGCTGCCTAAGTCTGACTTTCTAGAAATCTTGGCAAGTTTCGAAACAATAATTTTTGTGTTAATATCATTTACAGATTCTGAAAAAGAATTTGTACTATTTGAAATTGATTTTAAACTTCTCATGCGATAATAAGAGCAGTTTTTTTTGCGTTTGTATATTTGTACTGCATTACGTCGTTCACGAAAAGTAAATCGATTTCTTTTTTTGAAAAATCTAGACATGTTCACAAAAATCTTTGAAAAGAAACTTTGTAGTCTCAAGAGTTGTCTACAGTATATACTATTTAGTTTTCAAAAATGCTGTTTCTATCCGGAGTTTCTTTAACATAAAAGGCATAAAGTGAAAGTTCATGTCCTTTGTTTTTGTGTCACGTTACCAAAGTTAGTTGTTTTTATCGAAAACTCGTCTGAACAAAAGTCTCTAGAGCTGATTTTTTCAGAGTATCTAGAATAACTCGACATATATGTAACTTATAAAATTTAGCTCTAGGGAAGTTTATTGTCCCAAGATACACGTATTTTAATTTTGCGAAATCACGTTGCTAACAAATGATTTTGCTTATATGCATCACGAACTAGGAATAAGATTGCGAATTTAACATGTATGAAATCAAATTTTCCTCGATTTGAATAATCGAATTCATAAAACCGAATGTATATAGTGCTTCTGTTGAATGGCATTTTTATTGTTTGTTTATCAAGTGTTTTCTCTTTTCGCTTGCTTATTGATTTTTGACATCTTATGTAAATAGTCTTTGGATTACACTTGGTACTCGAGCAATTTTGGTCGATTTTACAGTCTATAATGCTAATCTTAATTTATTTTGTCAAGTACAGTAAGTTGAAAATTTGTCTAATAATAAAATAATTGTATTATTATTGAACATATTTAGACTTATGTTTGAATTTCCAGCTGTTGGTGGTGTTGTAGCATCATCAAAATTTCGTGCTGTTAAACTTATTCGTTATGTAAATGCATTCGATTATTTTGTATTATCTTGTGAAGTTATTTTCCTATTCTTTATTATATATTATACAATTGAAGAAGTATTAGAGGTAAATTATAGATTTTTTTTTCGTGTTGAAATATTTACATTTTTCAATATAATTTTAAAGGTTATCAATATGAAATCAGCATATTTTAAATCAGTTATGAATTGTTTGGATATGATTGTCATTATTTTATCTTATATTTGTATGTCATTTAATATTTATCGACAAGTACAAGTTAATAATTTACTTGATCAATTATTAGAAAAACAAACGAGACAATATAGTGATTTTACATTTCTTTGCTATTGGCAATATCAATTTAATAATGTAATTAGTGCGACAATATTTCTTGCTTGGATTAAAGTTTGTAATATTAATATATGCATATTTATATTATAATTCTTTCTTCTTAGATCTTTAAATATATTAGTTTTAATAAAACAATGACTCAATTAAGTGAAACATTAACCAAATGTGCAAAGGATATTTCGGGTTTTGCAATTATGTTTTTTATTATATTTTTTGCTTTTGCACAATTGGGATATTTAACTTTTGGCATTCAAATAGAAGGCTTTCGAGCATTTCACTATTCAGTGTAAGTTAATTTTTGTTTTCATAGAAAATAAAAAAGAACAGAGTAGGATAAAGAATTATTTGCTTAGAGGAAGAGTTCAATAGAATAGCCTCACATGTATATTTATGACAAACTTGGAACTGGACCGGTCCAATTTTTTTAAATCAACTTTTAGACTACTGAAGCTAGTCTATGTTACTCGTTTTTATCGATTTTTTACGGTCTAAAAATATGAATTAAAAAGTAATTAGCGACTATCTCTCTGACCATACGAGGAAATTCTTTAAAAAAAATGATTTGTACCGTTTAGAATTTATCTTGAACTTTTCATTCGGTTATAAGAGGATTTTAGTGTTTGTATATTCATTCTTCGTCATGTCGCTAACGAAAAGTAAATCGATTTTTTTTGAAAAATCTAGGCAGGTGCGAAAAAAATTTTACATTGAGATTTTCTAGCCTCATGAGTTATTCGCAGAATTCACTATTTAGTTTTCAAAAATACTGCTTTAATTCGAACATTTTTTAAACTGAAACACATGACGTGAAAGTCAATGACCTATTTTTTGTGACACGTCTCTAACATTAATTTTTTCAGGGTATCTAGAGTAACTTAACATACATTTAAATATAAACATTAACTCTAGAAAAATTCATTATTGCGAGATACACATATTGGCGGATGAAAGTTTACAGCAGCTGCATTTTTAAGTTTTCTTCTCGCTGATAATAGCTAGCAAGAACCTGAAAAAAACATTTGTGCAGCTGAAAGGATTCTTTATTAGGATTGATAGGTCTGACGATTCTAACAGAACTGTTTGGATGAGAATCTGCTGAAAACTAGCTTTCTGACTTTCATTTGAAGCTTTTAGGAAAAGATTTTATATGATAGAATAAATGATTGTGAGCAAGACGAGACGTCTCTGACCTCTTCATCGAACTGCATTTAATTTTCACAAAGATCTAAAGCATCAAGCATGACAAAAAACATTAAAATTTTCAATAAAAAGAAGAGAATAATGTTTCATGAAGCTTCTGTAAATTGAATGCAGTTCGATGAAGAGGTCAAGGACAGCTTAACTTGCTTAGAATCATTTGTTCTGTCAAATGAAATCTTTCCACAAAAGATTCAAATGAAAGTCGGAAAGCTGGTTCTCAGCAGACTCTCATCCAACCAGTTTTGTTGAAGTCTTCGGGTCTATGAATCATAATAGAGAATCCTTTCAACTACACAAATGTTTCTTCAGATTCTTCCTCACTATTACCATCGAGAAGGAAACTTAAAAATACAATTATACTAAACTTACATCCACCACTATATTTTAACTTTGCGAAGTTACATCGTTAACTAATGATTTTTGCTCATATGTGTAAAATTCTTTTAGTTACACATTATTTTTGGTTATCTTGGGAACTTTTGATTTTCCTGCACTTCAACAAGCTCATCGTGTACTTGGTAGGAAATCATATTTTAATTATATGAAAATATTCATAATTAAAATATTTTAAATAGGACCATTGTTCTTTTTAACATATGTCTTTTTTGTCTTCTTCGTATTATTAAATATGTTTTTGGCTATAATTAATGATACATATATGGAAGTTAAAGCTGAATTACAACATAAAAAGAGTGGTTTTGAAATAAGTGATTTTGTTAAACAAAGTTATGCTAAAATGCGTGAACGTTTAACTGCTAAACATGATCGTATTGCTGATATTCGAAAAGCTTTAACAGTAGCTGATATTAATCGTGATAAACGTTTGGATTTTGAAGAATGGCGTAATGAAATGAAATCACGTGGTTATGCTGAAGAAGAAATTGAAACAATGTTTGCAAAATATGATACAGATGGTGATCGAGTTTTAGATGAAGATGAACAACAGGCATTAACTAATGATTTATTAAAACAAAATGATGCAATTCTTCGAGAAATGAATGAATTAAATATGACTACTCAGAACAAGTAAGATAAAATTAAAAAATGAAAGAAAAAAAAAGAACATAAGATTATTGTTATTTTAGTAAGGTGATGATAAATGCTTTTGATAATGATCCTAAAGACAATGATACAACTTCGGAACGTTTGGAAACACAAGAAGTTACCGTTCAAGAATATAATGATTTAGCTAAACGACTTGATTCAATGGAATCATCTGTTGGACTTGTTTTAACTAAGGTATAGAAAATAAATTCTGAATTACGAGTGTTTTTTTTTAAAATTAAATTCATTTAGATCGATAATATGATTTCAAGATTTGAGATATATGAAAAACCCAAATCAAATAAAGATGGAAATAAGAAAAATCGTCCATCGGATTTGAAAAGTGTATGTAATAATATCGAATTGTTTTTAAAAAGATGAAATATTGTGCTTTCTCTGTATTAGATAACTATGAATTCGATTGTTGATGATTCATTAAGCGATTCAACACATTCAATGATTAATATTGAGTTTTGATCATGTAAGTTTTTCAGAAATAGATTCAACAAAATACGAATATATGTTTGCTTTCTTTTTAGACATATTCAGTTGCATAAAAAGTATAAACATATTTCTAACTGAACTGTTGTAGGAACCAAAACAAAACAAGTGAACATTTCTGCTTATGTGTGTCTTATTGTCTTGTATTGTCAATGTGAAATTCTTTTAAATCTATGATATTTTATATATCTATATACATGAATATGTATACTTCTATATTTTATTCAAATAAATATGATCGAGAGATGTTAACTCATACGTTTCAATCCGAGTGGCTACATTGTTTGGTAGATATTCACAAGGCATTATACTCAAACTTCGGTATTACTGACGGCTGTTTGTGTTGGATCATCGGTTTGATAGCAGGCTGACTACGTTGTGATATACATATGTTCTTGTGGCTGGTATGTTATCAGTCAGTGTGTATAGGAAGTCTCTGCGTCAGACCGGCTTTTTGTTCTGAGCTACAGCTAGTCTTAGTTGTAGGGAAGATACTGAGCTACTGAATCTATCACAAGACAGTACCCAATACAGCAATATAGCTGAAAGACAGAAGAATTCTTCCTTCCGTTTCGACATCAAATAAGATATTCAGAAAACTTGGAGTCTTTTCTTCCAAGTTGAGAAGCCATTTCAAGTATGACCATTAACTGTTTGAATCTATTAGATAACTGATTATCAAACTGCTCAATTATATTCGAAATTATAATTTATATGAATTGGAAAAAGATTATGATAGGCTGTTGTCTTAACCACTTCTCTCATGAGATATCAAATCTAGATCAATCTTACTTTATTAGATAAGAGAATTAATCGGACATTTTTTTCATAGGAGAATGTCACTAATAAAAATCTGAGGAGGCAACGCTTTTAACTAATCAATCGCTTGCTCACCAAAAGCTACTGAATTATGAATCATTGACCATACTGAGTCCAAATATGATCATAAGACAACTTCTTACTTCCTTATATGCTAGTTTTCCGGATTAACAAATATTTTGTCAAAATTGTCTGTGAGTGAGTATGAGTATTTGAATCTTCTCTATACTCACATCCATCTACACCCGCAACTACACCCATACCCACACGTTAAGTTTTTGATGAGCATATATAACTCTAAACATATTTTTATCGAAAGCTGATATAATAATAGATTGGTATACATGGGTATATATTATTGCACACCGAACACGAGAGAAGAACTCTTTGAAACTCACTCATAATTTCAAATCTATAGAATCTTTTTGGAATAATTCAAGTCCTGGTTTTGACTGGCGTAGTCGAAGAAAAATGCGATCTTTTTAGGACAAACTTATAGTTTTGGAAGACATCAGATAAGCGAAAAAGTTAGAATTCAGAATTACATTTTATATTTTAAGATTCGTAAGAATTAATTAACTTGGTACTTGGTTGAAATTGCACTAAACAAAAACTTTCATAGAAAAATGCTATTTCTCTCTATTAATATGATGTAGGTAGAGTATGAAATTAAAAGTATGACCAATGAATGTAATTGAAATTTAGTCAATTATGTATTAAACTTGATAAAAAAAACGAATAAAATATAGGTTATATTAGATAAGATAGAATCAATAAAAGAACCAATCCCTATAATCGATCATTTGGTTTACTCTCGATTCGTCCCAAATTGGTCAATTAGACGATTTAGCTCTAAAATATTTTTCTCAATTCGTCCCTTACATAAATATACCGTTCTTAATTAATTCTCAACTCGTCCCTAATTGGTTAGAAATCAAATAGTAATGTATTTTCATATCTTAGAGTTTTATCCAAAAAAAATTACAATACAATATCATAACTATATAATGGAGTATAGATTTCTACTGTCACTTTTTGAACAGTCGTTCGATACTTAAGAGATGAAGAAGAATAAAGATCGTGCGATAGGTAAGAGAAAACGAAGAAAGAAAAAATAAAATATCGTGCAATGTATAATGATACGGTCACTATACAACAGCCATCATGGAAGGGACGAATTGAGAATCAATTAAGAATGGTATATTTATGTAAGGGACGAATTAAGAAAAATATTTTAGAGCCGAATCGTCTAATTGACCAATTTGGGACGAATCGAGAGGATCCCGATCATTTATATTTTAATCTGATCCGAAGTAATTACCGAAAGAATGATCAGTCCATGCTCAATCTATAATTGAATTGAACGAAGCTATCGGTTTGGTTGAAGACGATAGTGCGTGATGCTTTGTTGTTTTGATCGAATAAATATTGACATAGAACTGCAGGTATTGAAGTTGGATATTTGCTCAGAAAAAATAAGTTACCGATAATAACAAGAAAATAGAGCGGTCAGTCTGCTACTGTCAGTATTAATGAATTTTGACTGAAAATTGACTACATACATTGATTTGTATGTAGTCATCAAACTGAACGATTTCTGAAAATGATACTACTTACCGCCAACTTTGGATGATGAAATTTTGCTGTCATGTTCTTTGATTTCTTGTCTCCATACCAACACAAAGAAGATTTGGAAAAAAAATAAACTCAACGTTTCATAATAACATCAACTCTTCTGTAACGCTCTAAATTTAATTAATGCTGAGCCTAGTCGTAATCATTTCGAGTGCGGCTGGCGAATCCATTCGTGGAATACTCGAATCGCGACCTAAGATATCTTACATCCTTAACTATTATAAATGCTTTAACCTTTTAATATATGATATCTAGATTGATTTGTAACTACTGATATGTTGTGTTTTATTGATCAGAGGTGTATAGATATTATTTTTAATCTAAATCCAATAAAAACAGTCCGGTAGTTTTATTTAAAATAAGATATTTGTTATCTTTACAATATCATTTCTGATGAACGATTTCAAAATTGATTATTTACAGTAAGAGTTGATAGATTTTATAAAAACTTTTAAAAGTCAGAGGGTGATTTTATTTGATTAATTATCATAGAATATCAATTCACTATTGGATCGTCGTTGTCTAATTATTAATCTGTTGCTGAAATTATCCTCAACTATTCAATCTAAATAAAAGTAACTGACATGAATTATTACAGTTCTTCATATATCAAATAATTAGTTTGACTTACTCAACGTTTTCTTCGTAGCTACACAATCATATCATATGTTTCTCACATAATAAGTGTTAATCATATACATATTGATCAACTACAGTAATTAAAAATTTTTGATTTTTCTTACATTATCTAATGTATCAACAACGATGAAGCGAAGTTTCGTATGAGATAACTAGGCTAACAGAGTCCTTTTCTGTCGTATAGTGTACTATTTTGATTCTTTTAGTTACTTAAACAATTCTTGCTTTCATATTGATGAAACATATGAATTGTCAAATCCAAAATGATAGCAATAGTAGCAATAATTGTAAATATTTTGACGAGTGTATTCTTAGTATAAATAATATTGAATCGCTACTTTTGAAGTAACGAAATGTCATTATTCACGTAACATTAGATAATGAATTATGCTACGCACCGTGAGATGACACCTATTCATAGTTGATGTCAATTTTTCCTGTCTTTCATGGAACCTTTTCTCTATCTTCTTTTGTTATACATCCATGCCTTTCACGGTTGAAGATGTTGCAGTTGAGAAATTGATTTTTTTCATTGTTTTAAGCGAAGATATGATGACTATATCCACCATTTACATTATACAAGTTCTCTTGATGACTGTTGATACCAAAACATATATTCATACTTTTGTGCTTCTTACCTGTCTTAGAATAAATGATTTCGATAAATTTTTCATTGAAATCTAGGCACTATCTGGCCATAATTTGGTTCCGTGAATAGTTGATAATGGCAATATTTTCAGTATTTTGTGTATATTTAACAAATCATACGAAAGTTATCTGTTTCGTTTACGTTCATATATCGACGTAAATTTCGATGTTATATAAAATTCCGATTTTTTCCAATGCTCTCAAATTTTGAGGGTTCAGTTAATATTAGATAAGATGCAGGTTTCTTGTCATGAGGTTACTGAAATAATCGATAAAAGTTATTTTTCATGAAAGGATGCATCATCATTCTTTATTTTTGAGTTCAATGATAACAGCGAATGATCGGGTGATTAAAATACTAATAGAACATATGCAGACGCTACAAGAATTGTTGTTGTCAAACCAATCAGTGTTGAAATTGCATTCGTTCGTATAAATCATTGTCCTATTGAATTGGCATAAAAAAATGAATGATGTTTTTTCTGACAATAAATACCAGTATGTAGAAGAAATAAAAAATTAGTAAATGTTTTCTTTTCTATTCCTTTGATTCAGCTTTTTATTATCATGCTTTGGAGAAAACAAAGTAGTTTTTAGTAAAATGTTGCTAATTCTTATAATAGAATTAGCAAATATACTAGAGTCTCTCGCATTACGATGACAAAATATATCATCTGTCTGTTTCTTCAGAAATGAATGATCCATACATTTTCATTCGATTAATACAACTAACTGCAACCTTTATAGGAGCATGATGAGATTTCATTTGTCTTTCAAATCATTTTTTTATTTTATTACTTTGCTTTAGATCAATTCGTATGAGTCAACTTGAAATTTTTTATGTGGATAAAGTACAAATATATAGACTTTTTTTTCAGAAAATTCGAATCGATGAGAGTCACTGTGACAAAAACAACAGACAAGAAAACATAAACTGTTTTGCACAGAACTCGTGCATATGTCTCATTACACTCACTGCTGTTAAACACTTACCTATATGAATCATTCTTGTTTTGTTCTTGCTAGTATGTTGTTGGTATCTTGCATTAAATTTCAACGCTACTAATTCACTCCTATTGAGATTCCATGAAAGATCGTGAAAGCAGAAAAGAACAAGCAGCAAAGAATAGAACAAGAATAGTTTGTATCCGGGTACCATGTGAAATGTGTTAAGCAAAAGAAAATGTATTTTCGTTTGAATGCACATGTCTTAGATTTCTTCTTCGTTTATGCAACGAGTGATAATCAACGCTCAAGAAATATGAAAGAACATAATAACTGTTGATGAACACAATAGATAAATAATAGATCTCTATTTATATTTTTATAAAACTACATTGTTGAGAAAAAGCTCAAGTTAATAATTTTGCAAAAATGAAATCCATAGCGTTATAATCTTTGAGGTAAATACTTTCATGTTTCAAAGTTAATGCCTTGATATTAATTTTGAGAAATGCCTTGGATGTTATTCATCTAATTATTTTTAGTCTTTATTGAATATTATCCATAGATCAAAATGGTATCCTATTGAAATCTTTTTTATTATTTGAAGAATTTTTGTATAGGAAACATGATGATTGAATTTCTTTTTCTTTCCTGTAACATGTATATGTTATACGCGAACGCTTCTGTACATGAATATATTCGTATGTAGAAGAAAAAATATATATATATAGGAAGAGAACGAAAGACTAATGATAAATCTCGCTGGAAACGTTTTTTAAAAATTTTTGCTGGGGACTTGGAAGTACCTCTTCAGGAAAATTAGATCATCATGTTCAGCTTTTTGAGCTCTTTCGAATGGTGTATTTTTTTCTGAGTCGGCACGAAGTCAAATTTTTCGACCCAGTTGATATGTATCTCTCTATCTACTATAGTTTCATTCGTTTCTTTTTTCCGCAAGGACTGTTCATGATACGACTGAAATGCTTTGTTACTTACTTAATTGATACTAACACATACAATTGTATTGTCTGTTGATATGTATTGAACTATTTAGTGGGTATTAATAAAAGGCCGAAAACTTTAACTGAAACAATACCGAAAAATATGATTGGCTCTCTATGATTCAAATCGATCATAACCAATCATATTTTTCGATTATAGTTCAGTTTCAACTAAACTAAAATTTTTGGTCCATCTTTTATTATTAAACACTATCTATTAGATAGATGCGTAAACAATACATGAATATTATAGACCAATAAAAACTCACATGTTACTGTCCTCCTTTTTACTAACCTCCATATTTGAGTAATTCGTTCGAAACTCATGGCAATGAAAAGTGAAAGTGTTCTGTGAAACAAAACTATGGAAACTCAATGTTTCATTGATTGAATATGAATGATTCAGAACTCATTTGATAGATATATTTATCTATTCCACAAAACACATAATTGCCAATATTTTTATTTCAACATGTAAATTGCCATCGAAACAAGGAGCAATAATTTTAGTAAAAATCTAGGACACGTGTGACTAGAAGAAAAAATTGTCGTAACAGACAGACCAGTTAACACATGCACACATATAGAGGAAACAAACAAAGAAAAATATGCACCGGTGTACGTGTACAAAATCAAGGTAGAAAAAAGTTCAAGAGAAAATATTCATATCACAATACCACAAATAAAATAGATCGATTCACCTATCTGAGATGAAGCCATGAGACGACGAGGAAAAATAAATAAATTAATAATTTGGAGTCAGAGAGGTGTTTGATGATGATGTTTATTTGAAGATGATGTCAATGGTCGATGATCATCATCATCATTACCTGAACTAGTAGGACTCATTGGATGTTCATCATCACTTGTAGGTGGATAGAGAAGTGTTGTTGACGATATTGTTGTTTTCTCTGCATTATTACCACTTCCCATGAAACGACGAAATACTTTACTACCTGATTTTGTTGTTGATGATAATGTTGAAAAAAGCGGTACATTTTTATTCGTTGCATCATTTTGTGATGAGGAGTCAAGTTCAATAATTGTTGATTTCTCAGTTTGTTGCCGATGCTTGACATTGGATCGATTTTGATGTGAACGAGCTTTTGGTTTAGGAGAGTGACCTGGATTAAAACGAGTATTTGAAATTGGTCGAAAGCTAGCAGTCAATGGTTGTTTAGAACTAGTAGGCGCTGGTACTATCTTATTTGATATTGAACCATATGGAGTTGTCGATATACCTAAAGTAATAACTGATGAGCTAGCTGAACGATTATAAATAGAAGGTGGTGGTGGAATTGACAATGGAGTTGAATCATAATCACTAATTTGACTTGTTGATGATGTTGCTAATGATGGATCATTTGTTTTCGATTGTACAGGAATATCAAATACATCAGTTATTGGTGATGATGATTGATTTGCATCAAAAAATGGAATTTTTGGATTTATATCTGAATAAAATGAAGGTTCTTCGAACATTTGTAAAAATGTCGGAATAGTAGTGTTAGTTTCAGAGTGTCTCGTCGTAGTGTTTAATGATGATGGTGGTAGAAGTGAAGAAGATTGAGAAGGAATTGACGATGGTTGAGTTGTATTTAATATTTGTTGTGGATTATTTATTATTGACGGTTGAAGTGGTGAAAGAAAATTAAAAATTTGACTAATTTGTTCATCAATATGTATCATACGTTTCGTCAGCGCTCGTACTTCATTACTTAAATCATTTTTTATCTCAATTAATGATGATAATAATATATGATCACTAAATGGTGATGATGTACTACGACGAGGTCCAAATGCTGTATTTATATCAGAATGAGATTCATCTAATTGTTTCTAATTACAAATAGAGTTTTAAAAAAAAGAATTTTTATTCAAATATTTTTCTCAAAAAACTAAACATGTCTTACTTGATCATCACTGCTGTCTTCTGTTGCTTTTGTACCTTCATGTCGAGCTGATCTCGGTATAAATAAACTAAGTGGAATAGATAATCGTCGTTCACTACCATTTTCTGCGTTTTCATGTAAATCTTCATCGGTTATATTTGAATCAAATGGATTAGCTGGTAGTTGTTGCATTTGTTTAATATTTGGACCAGATTTTCTTGGTGGTGAATCTGCTCCGGGTCCAGTTGAACCTGTTTTCAACCATTTCCATTTACTTGATTTTGGTGGTCGTTGTAATGGTGGACTTTGATGAACAGATGTTATTTGAGATATTTGTGATTCTTGTGTTTCAATACGTTCAGAAATTGTTTCAAGTTTATCTCGACTTTTTAAAGTTGATGATGGAGGTAATTGTAAAAGTGAAGGTGGTAATGAAGTTATATTTGTTCTTGTTGAAAAATCATTTGCTTCAGTATTTGTCGATTGTCCAATAGTTGGTATTGTCGACGGTGGTGATGGTTGTTGTGATGGTGGACTAACTGATGTTGTTGGAGGTGTAGATACATTAGAAATATTTTGTGCAGCTGCACGATTTTCTTGTGATATTTTACGAAATTTTGATATTAATTTTCGTACTGGATGATCCGAACCTATTTGATCTAATCCTTCATTTTTTCTTAATTCAGCTAATTCAAGTTCACGTTTAACATCAGCTATTTTACGAAAAATAACCTAAATATAAAAGAAATTTTAATTAATTTACTTAAAAAAATTAATTAATTAAAATTATATACACGATGTCTTAAATTATATGTAAGCACCATATTTCGAGCAAATGATATACTAAATGGATGATAAAAATCTAATACTTCAAGTAAACGTTCACGTCGAATTTGATGTATATTACAATATGTTAATGCACGAACATTAGCTGCTGATTGACCAACACTATCTCGAAATTTACTCCAAAAATCATCACCAAAAACATCATTTATACCTAAGAAAAATGATTTATTTTAATAAAATCAAAAGAATAAATAAATAAATAAATGTCTTACTAAGTATAGCTAAAACTTCATCATCTTGTATAACTTCTAATGAACCAGATACAATAAAACAAAGCATATCAAGACTTTCACCACAATGATATAACATATCACCAGGTGCAGAATGATTTATATGAAAATGAACAGCTAATGCACGTAAACAACCATCACTAGCTAAACGAAATGCTGGATGTTCATTAAATACACTTCGATTCATATGCACACATATATCGGCACGCATATCTTTTGGACAATAATTTAATACTTTTGTTGCATCAATACCTTTTGTCATTGCCCATGTTGATACAACATAATCCATAATACGTTCATTTAATTGATTAGGCATACCATGTAAACGCATAAATTCTCGAATACTTTATGTAACAAAAAAAAAGAAAACAAGATAATTAAATCAAATGACAAATTAGAAAAAATAAATATGTTTTTATTTTGATTACATACCTACTCAACATTTCATGATATCGAGCTGTAGCTGAATACATTTGTGTAAATATTGTTGTAACATTACCAAAT
Source organism: Rotaria sordida (assembly GCA_905250125.1). Classification (NCBI taxonomy): domain Eukaryota; kingdom Metazoa; phylum Rotifera; class Eurotatoria; order Philodinida; family Philodinidae; genus Rotaria; species Rotaria sordida. The sequence continues at coordinate 18,072 of CAJNOL010001309.1, read as the reverse complement.
ATAGTTGCATAAAGAAGTGAACCAATAAGCATCATTACACATGTAAAAATTTTTTCATTATCACTATTAGCAGCAACATTACCAAAACCAATACTTGTTAATGAACTCATAGTATAATAAAGTGCTGTTACATAAGCGGCTTTTCGACATGTACCATTGGATTCATATGCTGTTAGATTACCATAGGGATCAATACATGCATAATGTAATTCTCTATCCATTTTTACTAGCCAACTATATTCCATCTATTCAAAACAAGAAGTAAATACAATTACAGTCTTCTGCTTTATTCAAGAGATTAGAGCTTGAATTAGATCATACGAGGGAACATTCCTAACTGTCCAACTACTTTGTACTTGACACTATGGCTATTCGATCGGTCATAATGAGTAGTAAGAAAAGTCTGTTTTGATTTGATTTTCCGGTCTTTACATGTTGCGTTACGGGTGCTTAACTCAATTTTTATCCTATGAATATAAGATCATTGAGAACCTGGATGATCAATTTTTGAGCTGAAATGTTGTTCCTAGATAGGCACACTAGAAATATCCAAAAGGAGAGAGTTTCTATGACAAGTTGATATCTTCATACAGATATGTTTGTCCTAGCTCAAACTTTGGGATACTTCTATTGACTATCAGATATATCTATGGACAAAATTTCGGCTCGAAAATCGATCATCTATGTTTTCAACGATTCAATGCTCATAACTCAACACATGAAGACTGAAAAAACTAAACCAAAACAGACATTTTTACTAATCATCATGACCAAACGAATAGTAAGAGTCTCAAACAAAAAGCGATCGGACAGTTGAGAATATTTCCTCGATAGTATTCTATGTTTTCAGAAGAAGTCAGAGATATACAAATCAGGTCAATTTTAGACTAAAAGTTTCCGAATTAAAATTTCATAGATTTTTTTTTCCTTTCTTTTTCTATAGAAAGTATTTGTGCAATAATGTCCATTTCCCTCTGTTCAAAATAATCGTGAACTATATCAAATTAATAATTAATGAAATTACTAAACATTTAAGATTACAATCTATTCTAAGATTTCCGAAGAATTTTACTATCAAATAAATTATAGCATAACATTTAAATTTTTATAAATTTGTTTGAAGATTGATAAAATTTTTTTTTTTACATACTCGTTTTCCAGGACCACCTCGTCCTTCTCGAAATCCAATGGTATACCATACACAAGCAAACCTAGTTAAAAATAATTTAAAAAAAACAACATTTATTTTTGTAATCTATTATTCATTTTTCTGACCAATGAGCAACAAGAACAAAAACACAAATAAGTAATAAAAGTACAGCCGCACCATATTCTAAATAATTATCTAATTTTCTAAAGACACGACCAAGACGTAATAAACGTAACACTTTCAATGCTGAAAATATACTTCCATATCGCTGAAATATATCAATCAGAAAAAAAAAATGAAAAAGGAAAGACGAATTTCATTTTTATTAAAGCAAATATACTTCTTCAGCTTCTTGAAATGCATTAAATACATCATATGGTAAACAAGCTAATAAATCAATAACAAACCAACTTTTTAAATATGTTTTCCTAATACGTTTTGGATCAGATATAACTTCTCCTGATTCTTTATAAAATAAAACAAAGTTAAATAACATTTCAAAAAAAAAAACAAAATTCAAATAAAATTTTAATATCTTACTTGTATGTACGTATGTTGTGTGAAAATTTAATATAATATCAATAAAGAAAATAACATCAACAATACTATCAATAACAAGTAAAGGTACATCATCTAATGATTTACTTTTAAATGCTGCATGATAGGGTACGAGTAATGATGTATAAAATGTTAATAAAAGTATTACCCAATCCCAAACTGTTTTAAATGTACAATAATGAAGAATTATATGAGGTGGAGTACTTGGTGCTTCTTGTCGATAACTCTGAAAGGAATGAAAATGTAAACATTTGTCATTAATGCAAAAAAAAATAATATAAATACAGGTCCATAAAATCTGTTCGTACGCTCTCTACACGATTAAAATATGAAACACGATGTAACTATTGTTGTTAATCGCAGGAATATTATTTCATTCTGTGTATCTTGAAATACATTTCTTCATCTTCGTTTTATTTAATCCTTCAGAAATACAATAAGAAGGTAGTTAATATATTGTAACGAATCATTATTGATATATGATTTGTGATCGAATGTTCACAACGTTTGTCACATTCTGGTGGTAGGGAACGGAAATCCTGTTTCATAAAACAACTCAGTATCTCCAATCTACTTTAATCAGTCCCTCTACAGATTGTGATAAACATCAATTGGAGGCCATCATAGACCTTGACAGACTTAACCATGGAAACATCACAAACTTTGACAAAACGTCTGAGAAAAGTTTCTCTCTCTGTCACCGACTGTGATGGATATTGTTGACATACGATCAAAGGCCGTACATCAATAATGTTTCATTATAATATATAAACTAGTTCTTTAACGCATTTTTTTTGGAGGATTAAGTAATAGGATGATGAAGAAATGTATCCAAAATAGATAGAATAAAGCACTCTGTCTGTGATTAGCAGGAACATACAGTGGGCAACAATATGGACACTCATTGAAAAACTGAAAATGAGCTTTTTTCGAGATTCTATATCTGAGATATACACTCAGTTAGGCCAAAGATGCGCAAATATTTCTGAACTCAGATACAGGTTTTTATAGGTTTCTCGCGGCTTCTTTGTCATAGAAGTACTTTGAGAGAAAAATAATGATATATTTGGAATCAGCATGAAAAGCAACATCACGACTGGCGTAGCGTTTGTCAATTTTTAAAATAAAAAATTCTTTCACAGAAGTTTAGGATATGGATTTTCCATTGGAAATGTTCTTCTTTTCAAATTTGGCTTCTTTTTAATCAATCTTATAATTAATATTTCTATGAAAAAATTCATTTTTGACAGAAAATAAGTCATGACCACATACTCGATAGACATTGCCCACTGTAGAGCAACTATCTCATGTTTCACATTTTAATCTTACAGAGATTGTACTAACAGCTTTCTTTTGTTGGTGCTAGAGAACTCGTCAAAGTTTTTATTTACAAAAAACTGTCAAATAGATACTGTGTAAAACTAACACTAATAACCTCAATGAAGAAATACACCGTTGATCACAAATATCTTACCCTGCAATCTCAGTCATTCTTAGGGATAGATATGTGATATTTTTAGCCTATATACTAGCTTAGAAATGTGGTTAATGAGACCAATCTGACGTTGCTGTTTGTTTGAGTTGAAAAGGAGTTATGATTCTATAGCCATCCTACTCAGTATGTGTTCTATAAGTCGAGAAGGAAAGAGGAGCTTGTAACTTGGCAAACCTATCATTATGTAGCTATTCGCGCTATGAATTTCATTGAATTTTATCTAAGCATTCAAAAAGTTGCACATATTTTACATAATGATAGATTAACCAAGTTATAACTACCTTTTGTTCTTGAATTGTAGAACTCATAATGAGAAAAACTATCATTTTCAACTCAAGCAAACGCAACCGAATTGACTTCGTTAGCTTACATTTATAAGGTAGTTCATATACTAAAAATTTCAGATGTGTAATCTTAATAATGGCTAAGATTACAGGGAGGCTACTTTCGACTAATAGTGTATTACTTTATTGAAGTTAGTATTTCTAGTTCAAAACAGTATCCATTAAAGAGTTCTCAATCGTTAAGATAAACAAAATCAGTCCGATTCATTAAATTAGGCTGGAAATATTGAGTATTATTATCGTCTAATTATTTATGGATAATCTTGTATTACTTACCGGTAATACTTCAGCACTGAGATTAAGTAACTAAAAGATAAAACAATAATTTATTTAAATCCTTGACAAAATAATGTAAAAATATGAAGTACGTAAAAATCAAAATATGTTCTATAACGTCAACTTGAATATTTTGTAACGGAAATTAATATTTTCAATATATATTATGAAAGAATTCTATTATCTGTCATTCAATATATTTTTGAAAAGATCAATGTCAGTATGACTATCTTTATTTGTCAGTATTCTTTTAAAAAATCAATCTCTCCTGTATAATAACAAATAATCGTCAAAGAAAAAGTTATTTGAAATACTTGACTTCGTCTTTTAATCCTAAGTAGATATCAGTGAGACTAAAAAAACCTTTAAAAAATTCATATCATAGCGAATCATTTTTATAACTTGATGGGAAGTTTTTTTTTTCTTGGAATATAGCCCAATTCATTGTTCGTTGACTTCCAAAAGTTCAATCATTCACATAGAACTTAGACTATCGATCATATCTTACGAGGAAACGTTTTCAACTGTCAAATCGCTTTTGAGTTCGAATTCGATGCGTTAGGTAGACTCCAGTGAAATATAAAAACCTCAAAAGATTGAGTCCCTTTAGGCCTTTTCTCCAGAGTTATAGATATTGTATTGAAATTTTAGCCTATAACATGGTATATACCAAAAAATTGAATGGCGATATTTCGAGCTGAGATTTTGCCCGCAGACAAGCCCATTTATTAGTAGAAAGCCCTGAAAATTTTAGGTCAAAGTCACATTGCATTCCAGAGATATTAAAGGCCCCAAAAGCAGAAAATTTTAGCATCTTTTGTGGGATATAAGTGTTATCTAAGGCTTGAATATCTCTGGAAGAAAACATGCTTTTAACCTGAAATTTTCAGGGCTTTTTACTAATAAATAGGCCTATCTGTGGGCAAAATCTCAACTCGAAACATTGTCATTCAATTTTTTGGTATATACCATGTTATAGGCTAAAATTCCAATAAAATATCTATAACTCTGGAGAGAAGGCTTAAAGGAACTCAATCTTTTGGATTTTTTTATATCTCACTAGAGTCTACCTAATGACCCGAGTTCGAACTCAAAAGTGATTTGACAGTTGAAAACGTTTCCTCGTTAGTTTAGTTTAGTTTTCACAATAAACAGTGAGAAATTTGCGCACATTTAATGATAAGATCAAGATCAATCTAAATGATGAAAAATATACTCATAATTAAAACCTAGAATAAAAGAGTTCAAAGAAAAAAGTCCTGTGTCGTTGTCTTTTACTCGATATCAAAAACAAATTATTTCTAATCTCTTAACTAATACTTTATTAATGCAATCTATTAATGAATCAACAATATGGAAAACTTCTTAGAAAATCATTCATGAATATACAAATTGACAATCTTCAATAGAGATGAAACTATTTTAAATTTAACATTTCTTTTTTCTTTTTGTTGTTTTTTGATCAAAAATTATTTATTTCTAACATACATTTGGTAAATGTGATGGTTTTGTTGGATCAATCGTAATCGATTTTGTGTTGGGTGCAGCAAAATTCATCAAAATCGAACGGTTTCTTGTTACCGATTTTGCAATACGTGCAAATTTACTAAGACCACTTTTTGCATCTTCAGTTTCAATCGGTTGTTTAAGTGCTGTAATATCTGTAAATGTACAGAGATAAAGTACCACTACATCACGTTCATTTGTTATCGGAGCTATTTGCATAAATACCCATATAGGTGTTTCTATAAAAATATATTTCCAAAAAACCAAAAATCAATAATAATTATATTTTTATCTTACTATTTTTTTTATATAAAAGTACTTCAGCTTGTTCAATATGACAATTTTCTAATGCATCACGTATTTTTGATTGTGTTTCAGCATTTGTTAATTCACCATACATAAAACCACATGTTGAAGTTTTACTTAACAGATCTGTTCTCAAATAGCCCGATAATTTAGTAAAACCATCATTTGAATAAACAATCGGATAATCGACTATTTCAGCATTTGATAAAACGAATGCATTATCTAAATATATATTTTATTTTATACATATTAATAACTCATCATTGAATATTTTATATGATTAATCAAATAAATAGATATATCTAGATCATTTAAAAACTAAATAACATTCTTTTTCATATTAATTTATCTCGTCAACAACAATGTGTAACATAGTATGCGTAATTTCTTTTAGATGCTTTACTGATATTTTTGGAAATTGTAATAAACTATGTCTCATTAGTATAGAAATCTAAGGTAAACCAGTGCTAGATAGAAGTCTCTTCATGTTCATTTTCTTTAATTGATTTCTTTTTCTTTGATTTTCGGCAGGTGTTTATAGGATTGACACCTGTATATATGCTATTTGTTGACATGACACACATGGATATTTTCAATATGAATGTTGAAAACGAATGGTTGACAGTATATGCACGTTCTTTGTATTTCCCAATGGAACACTCATTTGCTATTCCAAAACAGCATTTTTTTGCCGATTCGATGTCTATCTACCTCGTCTTATGTTTATGTGTATTGGGAAATTATTGGTGTGTAAGAGTAACAGGAAATATCATTGAACCATAGCACTCGTGCCTCTTGAATGCATATATAAATATGATACAATTAATAGAGAAAAAAAAAAATTCAATACAAACAACATAAGCAATTTTCTAATCAAAATGTTTCATTTGAATAGACATTGTAGAGACTTTAATGAAGTATATTGAAGACGAATCATGTGCAAAAAATGATATTGAAGTTCAAAGTGAAAGAAAAATGAACTATTTTTAGATAAATTTAATTGAAAAAAAAAAATTCTTTGTTGTTTTTTCTTCTAATCAAATTCTCGGATGTCTTACGTTTGTCTTAAATAAATAAATCTAAATCAATAATACTTACGGGCACCACTACATTTGCGGATGATTGATTCAAGAAAAGTATTTTGTGGTGCAACCAAACCACGTCGAGAGCCGGGCATTAATGGTCTAGCACTCGTCTACATAATAAAAAAAAAACGGTATAATCTATATAATAAATCAAATTGAAGATAGTTTAATATCTATGTTTTTTTTTTTCTTTTGTCATGATCTAATCAAGAATTGTCTGATTATACTGCTATCTAAACTTTCGAATATTAAATTCATTGATAGATCATGAACGTAATGCAAACACGAGGCTAAAAGACCGCCTTCTCTTCTCTCATTTGCTCTATTAAGTTAGATGAAGAAGAAGAGAAGCAGAGGAAGAAAACGGTATAGCAACAAAAAAAAAACATCGACAACATCTAAGAAACAAAATCGTAGCAGAAAGAAGAATAAGAAAAACCAGAGAGAAAAAAAAATGGTTTATTTTAATCTAGGAAAATGTATATTTATATAATAAGAATACATTCGAAAAAAGCAAAACAAAACAAAAATTTTTTTTTTTCTTGTCTTATTTTAACTTACCTGATTTTGTAATGGTAACAAGTGCATCGGTATCCACTCGTTGCAGCAAATAATAATAGCAACAACGATGGTACACCTTCATTCATATTGTTGATACAAGCAGACATCGATCTATAAAAGTTAACAATAAAACATTAATATATACACAAAGTTCTTTTTTCTTTTTGTTTCTGAATAAATATTATCAATTTAAAAAAATTTCCGTTTGTTTTTTTTTTTTGAAAATTTTCTAATCTAATTTTCAAGTACTACTTTGATAACAATAAAAAAATTAAAAGTCTTTTGACAATCAAAGGTACAAAATGAGAACTACTTCTCATAATTATTAATACTGAAAAAAAAAATTTAATAAAACTATGCAATAGTATCTATGCAAAGGTATTAGTAGTCGGTTTTTTTTCCAGTTTACAATCTGTTTTTCACAAGAAAACATATGCTACGTTCGCAGTTTTTTTTCCCTCGCGTCTTTATCCTCTTATACGTTCTAAATGTGTCACGACTATAATTCATCTAGATCTCTAGTGACTTCTTATTTCATGATGGTAATAATGATAATGAATATTATTTTATTCGCAAGAAATAAAATGAATATACCAGTTCTTTTTCATTGCTTCTAGACAGATATGAGTCTTCTTTAAGATGACAACTTTACCTGCTGTATCCAAATATCATTAAAAATAATCATTGTATTGAACATTATTCCATAAGGAATGTAAAAAGATGGATATATCTTGTTGGTAGCTATTATCAACAGATATCAATATAAAAATTGTTACAATTTAATTATGACTATTAGTCTAAGTATATTGCTACAATGATAAAATAAGCCTTCTTTCTTTCTATTTTTTCTGTCATCATTACTTCTATTTCACTTTTCATAATCAAGATTTATTATCCCAGAAGAAAAAAAGAAAAGAGTGTAGATGACGACGACGTAAATAAAGAAATAGAGCACAGTAGAAAAAGTAAAGTTGCCATACAAATAAAGAATGTGTAAGCCGGTATGAAGAGATTCGTCTATCCGTGGCGTTTAAAAGAAAAATGCTAAGAGGATGTTTCTTTCTTCATTGCTCTTCCTTTCCTACTTTGACGTTTACGTCTTTTTTTATTCTTTTTTTTTTTTCTCTAATCTATGTACGTGTGGAACAGTGTGACTAAATAAAAAGAAAGAATAGACCGTGTAACGATATTTAGCTCATTGTGAAACAGTTTCTTTGCTGCCTTTGAAACGCTTTTTTCTTTTTCTTCTATTTCAATTAGATTATATACGCATACATAAGCACATCTTATTAGTTGCCTGATTGACAAGAAAATTTTAACGACAAATACATTACATCTTCCTTAATTTGTATACCGATAGATTAAGGATTCATATCAAAATAATTAAGTTTACCTCATACAAAACAGGAAATATCACTGATTATTTGTAGATATTAAAAAATGACATAGAAAAATAACATTTAAATAAGAAAATTTTATTGCATGAATGCACACACTGATAAAAATGTTCTGTATATATATATACATACATACACTATTCTTTTCTGATCTTCCGTTTTAAAAAAAAAAGAGAAAAAAAAATAGAAAAATCAGAACAAACAACGGCGATCAAATTCCGTTGAATGTTTTTTTTTTTAAGACGTAGAAGAAAGAAAAAACGACAACGGATGCAAGAAAAAAAAAACTTTGCGTTCAAAATTAACTCGCTTGAAACGTCATCAAACCAAATAATTGATTGATTAAAATACGACGTCAAAAAAAATATACGATATTTGTTCATCTCAATTTTTGCTCTCCGATTTCCTAAGGAAAGAAAAAAAACACCGACTAAAATTTTTCTATAAAAGATAAATAATGAAAAAAAAAAAAAAAAAAAAAAAACTTCATAATTGAAAAAAATTCAATGAGAAAACTAATGCATACCTCAAGAATTCACTTGACACATCGGATATGATTATGAGAAAGAAAAAAGTTTCATCTGTCTTGTTATGCTTAATCATTTCTATATTACTCATCTGTAATGATAAACGTCAAATAAATAGTTTTAATTCTAGTTTTGAAAGTTAATCATGATAACTAGTCTTTGACGCACGTCTCAACATTTATTATTTAGTATCTATCAACAGAATTAATTCTAAAGCACGGATCAAATAGAGATATACGCAAACTTTTCTAAAAATAGAACATTAGAAAATACAAACTAATTCTTTATCATTCTTTATATATTATGACAAATAATAATTTTTATATTTTCTTTTTATTATCATCATCAAAAAAAAAAAAAAAATATCTTCCTTTACATATTTAATCGAAGAATACGAAAGAATATATCTAAATATTAAAAAACAATTCGAAAAGTCCCATGTGATACGATCGTCAATTATCAAACGTTTAACAATTAGTCCGGCAAATATATTTTTATATTATTGATTTCTTACATCGGCAAGTAATAAGAAACATTAAATAACATCTTGTTTAATTTTCCAAATAAACATAAGTATTAATCGATATTACACACACATACAAAAAAAGAAATTCTATGATTCTATTATCTGGATAAAAATTTATTATAAATTTCTCATAAGATTTCTTCTTTTACCATTTCACCTATCATTTTCAACTGATTCTCTTTGATATTTTGTGATGAATATATATATATATCTAATGAAAGATTCGTAATGAATCAGTTAGATGCATCTTCATCATAAATATTTTCCTATATAGAACTAGAATGTTAGTAATTTCTACCGAATATCATCTGGCATTTTTGTTTTACTTGATTAATAAAAAACATGTGTATTAATTTTTTCATGGGTTGAGTTGTTTCTCTATTTTTTTTTACTTGCAATTATGATATGATAAACTTTTGATATTTATTCATTTAAAAAATTTTCTAAAAAAAGATTCGGAACAAAATTACGTATTTGATTAGCAGTATGTTTAATAATTTCAATATCATTTGCTTGCCAAATATTCGACATTTGTTCAGTAAGTAATACAAATAATTGTAATCCAGCAATAACACGTTGTTGTAATGTATAATTTCCTATAACTCCAAATACAATACGATGAAGTTTAATCATTTGTGTATTATTACCTAATGCTAATTCAATTTCACTAAAAACATTATTATCACTAGATACTAATACACCACGTTGAATTTGTATAACTTCTGATAGACCCCATGATAATCCATGGCATGCATTAAGTAAACGACCAATATCATTATTACGTCGAAGACCTTCTAAACCTTTATTTGTTTCTTCACACCAACCAACCATTCGACGACTAGCTTCAATATTAGCATGATTTTGTATTGTCGTATCCCAAATAAAATTACGAGCACGAATTTGTAATCCATTAGTAAAAAAATCTTTACGATCTATAATTGCACGTGCTACTCGTATTCCTGCTATCCATTTTGTAGCTTGATAAGGATCAATAAACCATTTTTCATATTCATCTGGTTCTACTGTTAATATTGTAATAAGTGTTTTTTTCTCATGAAAATATGTTCCATCATCTGATAATTTTGCTCCAGAAATAACAAAACGTACAAGATCAATATCACTATTTGGACCAGCTTGATTACGTGCATAACTACCTGTAAGTATTAATGCTTGAACGACATCTGGTTTGTCAAAACGTTGAATAATTTTATCAATATCCAATGAAGATAAATGATTATTTTGACTCATTTTCTATTGTAATATTTCGAGTGTTTGTTTTTTTTTTTTGTTTTAATAAAAAATATTTTTGCAATGCTTTTATATAAAACTATCTTTCGTAATATTGTTAAAGATTGATGAAATTCTTTGTTTTTTTTTATCTTCGATTGTTCTATAAAAAAAAAACAAACAACTTTCGTTACAGTTTTCATCGAATTATTGCATAGAAGTAAAAAAAAAATTTGTATATTAATATTTAAAAATAATGAATAAGTTTCGAAAATATTTTAATCCTTGAAACTATTATTGACGAATATATTCATCAAAGCAATTTTTATGGAAAATATGAAGAATAAAATTGTTTAACTATATCTTCTTTGTATACTCTGTATCGATTCTACATTGATTGTAACACTCTCTCTAGATAACAGTAATACGCACAAGTACAATCGTTTGCGGTGTATATACATAGAGTCTTTTCAGAAATTCTCCTAAATTTGATTCACTTTCTGAAGATTCTAAAAAAATATTTGATTATGTTTTAAAGAAATTCTAACAAGTTTTGAAATAAAAAATAATAAAATATATTTGCCACAAAAATTTTGTATTATCCTTAAATATCTGTAAATTTCTAAAAGTTTAAAATTCAACAGTTAAAGAATTAAATATAAAATGTTGTTTAAAAAACAAAAGGTCATATATCAATAATATCAATCGTAAATGCATATCGACAGCTACAATTATGTTCATTCATGATCATTAACTATTTGACAAAAAAGTTAATCAGTTATAGAAATCAACATGCTCATGTATTGTGTCAATTACAACATATGTATCAAAGTTCTAGTTCAATACATGGCCTATATATATATATATATATTCAAAGTTTTTACATTTATATAAAAAAAGAAATTACATCAATTATCATAAAGATTATCAAACATTTAAATTTACTAAATAAAATTCTAGAAAAAATATGTTAAACGAGAATTTTTCAATATTAAAACATAAAGAGAAAGCGGAAGAACGTCACTCCTGATATTATGATAACTTATTCTGATGTTTTAAAGAAAATTATTTAATTTATTTCCTATCATTAAGTATTCACACAACTGTCAACATTAATTTGAATATGCCTAAAAGAATTTTTTATCTATATTTCTTAATGAGAGAATAACACTTCATTTCTTTTTGATTTCTTATCAAAGTAAAAGAAAAAGGCAGCAGACTGATGATGATTACGTGACTTTAACGCTTTGTTACTTTTGTCATACTGTCATTTAAATGAAAAAGTAATAATAATAATAAATGATGTCGCCAGTTATGAACCGGAAAGAATAATGATAGATCCATCTTCATCTTCTTGTTTTTCGTTTACATATTTCAAATTATTTCTTTTTCTTTTTTTTATAGAAAAAAAAAAGAAGTTCAACAAGGTCATTCAAGAAAGAAAAAAAAAATTGAATGTATGTTACATCATTATTATTATAAACGAATTCTCCAGAGTATCATTCATTTCATTTTGTATATCGAAATGTGCAATAGAGCATAAACGAAAGATTAATCAGTATGTGGTGGCACCAGAAGTTGGTATATACAAGTGGTCATTGTTTATGAAAATGAATTTTCTCTCTCACTCATTCAACAAAAGATCTATTCTTATATTGAAATAACACCTTAATTTTCTATTCTCTCATTGATTAAAACTGATTATGATATACATATATATGTATATATGTCATGAAAATTGATACAAAAATCATTTTTTTTTTTTATAATAAAAATTTGTTTGACAAAGAGATGATTTATTTTAATGAATGGATAAAAAAAAAAAACCATTTTTCGATTTAATAATTTATATTCAATGAGATAAATTCAACATCTGGTACATAGTATATATATATATATATATGCATATGTAAAATAAGTATTAAGAAGGTTAAAACTGATTAGCATCTTCGATTTGATTATCGATTAACAGTTGACTGTTGTATGACTGTTTTGAACATATAAACATCAGAGTCATATATAGATGTGGTAGTGTGAATTAATTGTGAATGAAATGACTATTGCTTTTCTACACATTTTCTTTTGTTTTTTTGGATGACTTTGATTTTTTTTTTTTTTTTTTTTTGTGAACACATCTGTTCAACAACAAGGTGTGACGGATAACTTTTAGAATTAGTACCACTTCACTCATGCAATCCTTTTCATTTCTTTTCTTTTTTGTTTTTTTTTTTTTCTCTATTCTTTCTTTTTTTTCTCCTTCAACATATAACAAATGACATTATTATATGGACATTTCACCCTCTATATGCATTGTGCTATGCTCCAATGTTATGTGTGTTCATTTAACTTTATCTTTCTATATGTTTATAAGAGTAACAAGCAAATCTAGCTTTATGTAAACAATAATATGAGTCTATCTTCTACTAAGAACCAACACTTATTGAGGTAATCACTCAATAGATGTACGAAGAGAGAGAGAGAGAGAGAGAAAGAATGATTAACTTGCTGATTCCTATCTCCATTGCTTTATTATTCTGTTTAAATAAGTTGCGTATTGCATATATAAGTATGCACATTATTCTTCCTAGTATTCTTAATAAAAGAATTGCTAGATTATCTTGTGCAATAATATTAAACAATACTCATATTTGACTTAGTCAACTAATGACTATGGATCAGTTCACTCTCAATATAAGAGCAATCCGACTTAATTCCGACAAGTAAGATCCTTCTATATAAGCTATATATAAAAACTTTTTTCAGTCTGATCATTACCCATGGCAATAAACGTGCGTGTTGTATCCTATTAGCTTTTATCATTATATTAAAAGAACGTAAGTAAAAGCTCGTAGTTTAAAATATATCGTTTGTCGTAATCATCAAATGACAGTCATAGTACTCATTTGATTTTTATTATCCTCCTAGAATACGAATACATTCGATCATTAAAAATTATTAATATCTTCGCTTCTTTTTTTTTTTTACATAGATAAATTTATAAATCAAGGTATTCGATTAAATCAATGTAGAATACACAAGGTTCATGTCTTGTCTCTTTCCTTTTCTTTTTTTTTTTTCTTATATATACACATATTTTGGAAGGACGTAATTTAAGATATAATATATGTATGTATGTATGTATGCATAAATCTGCGCTATGAAAGTAATTGTATATTGAACGAATGCGTATATGCATATGATAGGATCTCCGTACATATACAGATGTTAATCAGAAGACGTCTTTCAATCGCCATTTATTTATTCATACATTCTTCGATGCGTTGTCTTTTAGTTTATTTAACATGATTTCCACTTATCGACGACAACTATCATCAGTTATCATCATTTATGTTATATTTGCATTGACAATTTTAATTGTCAATACATTTGAACATGGTATAAAATTTTTTTTTTTTACATAATTTTTATTCTTATTGCTCTTTTTTTTTTTTTTCAAATTAGTTCATCCAAGAATCAATCAAAAAATACTTATTGAACCACATAATATTAATGCATATCCAGGTGAAACAATACAATTTCCTTGTATTGTTTCAAAACAATTTGATGCTACTGTAACATGGTGTTGGAATGATTTTTGTACATTAGGTAAAGCACAATTAGTTCGTCATGAAATAACAAATAATGGTTTGATAAGTATTTATCAATATACAGCTTATCCAAAATTTCGATTAATTATCAATGAACGTCTTAGTATGTATAAAATTAATTATTATATTTCTTTTTTTTATATATAATCTATTGAAATAAAATTAATAGTATGAATAAATCTCATATATAGTAATATTTTATGTAAAACTAATATACTATTACTTTTATCTTTTAACCGGAAGTATGCATTTATTTTTAATCATAATTGCTATTTTTATTCTTTTGTCTTGTTGATAATGGTTACATCTTCTTTTCTAATTAATTCATTATGTCTATTGTTATTTCTTATGAAGAATAATTTAAAAAAAAAGAGAAAGAACAGGAAATATCTATTCATATAGAAAATAAAACAAAACAGGTGTCTATATGTAATCAATATTTGATTGCCTTTTACTATGTAATTTTTCTAAAAGCGACAAGTATATTTGATGATGTAATATACTTAGATTATTTGATATATGAATGAAATAAATGATTTATTGAATCGTTTTTTCTTTTTTTTTTTTATTTAGATCATTATAATCTATCGATTACTGATGTATCAGATAAAGATGAAGGAATATTTCAATGTCAAATACAGAGAACAATGTATGCACATGAAGCACGTTCAAATCGTGTTCGCTTAACCGTTATTGGTATTTAAAAAAAAAAAAAAAAGATACTTGAAATTTTTTATTTTTATTAATTTTTTCTTTCTCTTGTTTATTAATAGCACCACCTAATGATCAACCAAAATTATTATTACCAAGTATGCCCTTAAAACAAGGTCAATCAGCAAATATAACTTGTTTATCATCATCATCAAAACCAGCATCAAAATTAATTTTATATAAAAATGAACAAATTTTAACAACAGAATTATCATCTTTAATGTATATTTATGAATTAGATATAAATACAAATAAAAATTTAACAAAACTTATTTATACAATTAAAGATCCAGATAGTAGTTGGAATAATATAATTATAAAATGTAAACAAATTTATGAATTTACAAATCGTTCTCAAGTAGATGTTGTAGCAAAAATACAAGTTCATTGTAAGTCAATTAATAAAAGATAATCAAATCTAACATGAAATTCTTTGTGAATGAACGTATGAACAGTGATACATAGATTGCGAGGGATATAAAAAAAGAAGTGTTTCACTGAGGTAGTATAGAATTTCAAAAAATATGTTTTTGAGTCTTGTTGAGTAATACTTTTGAGGCGGGATTCTCTTCAGGAATACTAGAAAAACTGAGTTTCGACTTGAAATTTTGTACAGAGACAGATCTTAATGAAAGTAGTTAATTGTGAAGGTTTCAGATGTTTCGATTGCGTCTCTTGTGAGATAAGGACATTGAAATTTGCAGTTTTATACGAGTAGCGTGAAAAAAAGCCATATTTTTTCTATAGCCGTATTTTACGATAGAAGCAATTAAAAAATCTGAAACTTATTCAGTACGCTACTCTCGTTAAAATCTGTCTCTCTATAAAGTTTCAAATCGAAATTCGAAACTAAGTTTTCCAGTTGTTCCTCAGGAAGATTACGACATTGCGCTAAAAAATACAATACCTCGGAAGTAATAAGCTATTAATCCGAAATGTTTTCAGAGTATTCATAACTCATTAGAACCTATATAATGTACATAAATTCGACTCAAAAGCGATTTGATATTTAGAAACATTCTTTTACGAGTAGCTACGTTGTTTGATACATATCCACAAGGTACGGTGTTCATACCTCAATACTACCAGTCATGAAATGATTCTGGAGAAATCATTGATGGCTGTTTATCTCAGATTATCCGTTCGATAGCATGCTGACTGTCAGGCTGACTTTCTATCCAATGCTACAGCTAGTAGGGAAGATATTGGACTACTGAATGTGTCGCTAGCCAGTACTCTATACTGCAAGGTAGCTGAAAGGCAGTGATGTTCTTTTTATTTCTTCCATTGAGAGCGATGTTTTCAGATAGATGTATCGAAAATTTGAACTGTATTTTGAGATGATTTCGAGACGAAAAATATTTGTTTGAACATAAGAATAAAATTTTTGTGAAGATTTGTTGTTTTTTATTTTGGAAATAATTAACAGTTCTAATAAGACCGACTTCTTAAAAGATAAATCATAGAATTTGTAAATCTTAATTGATAATGTCAATATTAATAATTTAATTTAGATAAACCAAAAGCTCGTATTGAATCTCAAAATCGTTATCCATTAACTGTTAATTCAACAGCAACATTTCGTTGTATTGTTCATGGTAATCCTGAACCTCAATTTAAGTAAAATCTTATTTTATCTTATTTTTTTGCTTTTTATTTAAATCATTTGATCTTAAAAATTTCTTTAGATGGTTTGCTAATTCAATCGATTTAACATCATTAACAAGTTCAATAATAAATATTCCCTTATCAAAACATGTACATAATCACTCAATTGGTTGTACAGCTATAAATTCAGTTGGTATGACAAATACAAGTATTCGATTATTAATTCGATGTAAGTATTTCTATATTTTTCAAAACAATTTTTGCTCTTTCAGAACTTTCTCAAGAACAACTTGGTGAAAAACTTTTGAAACTTTCAGAATATTTCCGTCGATGATTGAAAATTTTTCTTTGGCAGATAGGATCAAAACTATCTAGAGACGTGTGTACTTGAGACTCATGACAATTAAATTAACTGAGCCACTATAAAAAAAAAATACCAATCGAAAAGCTTTTTTTCTGAATGGTACTAATTTTGTAAAATATGTAAAAGTCCGAAAGTAAATAGTTTCAAGAAGAGAAAAAAAATACAGTCGAATTAGATCGAAGTATTCATAAGACAAAGAAATGTTGAGTGCAAGCGGCCGTATCATATAGGAGAAAATTTCAACTTTTCGTTTAAAAATTTGATTTTGAGAAAAACACAAAAATTTGTGTGTTTTGAGTTTTTAAGCATGAAATTCAGTTTTTCGAGGTTTTTATATGGGAAAAAGCAGTTTTTTGACTTCCTAAAATATGTTTCTAAAGAGAGAACTTATTCAACTGTTAGATGGCGCTCAACCCTATATTTTAGCTACGAGCAGAACTCAATGAAACTGAGAAAACCCTAAATGAGTTCTGGTTTATGTATTATCAAGCCAAAGGTATGAACGTTTTAATAGATTTTCAGTCTCAGACCCAACTATTATTACGAGATTTCCATCTGAAATTTGTCCCATAAACAACTCACATTGTCAGTAGAATATTCTAAAATTTGCGATGCAAACGAATGTATTTTTTCTTGAAATATCGACTTATCTAAGAGAACTTGATTCTATGACTTGTCTGCCAATATATAAACTCTTATTGGATACTTGATATCTCAAGGAGAATACATTTGTTTGCACTGAAATTTCCAGGATATTCTAGTGGCCATGAGATTTCTCTATAGGGCAAATTTTAAATGAAAATCTCGTAATTAAGTTTTCCAT